>OZ001260.1:14639719-14667219 GCA_963924015.1 Macrophya annulata
GTTGGAGCCAGGTTTGTTTTCGGCCTGATTTTCCTGGGTCACCCGAACTCAGGGAAATTACTGTTACAATATATATATGTATATATATATATATATATATATATATATATATATATATATATATATATATATATATATATATATATATATATATATATATATATATATATATATATTATATATATATATATATATATATATATATATATATATATATATATATATATATATATATATATATATATATATATATATATATAATGTTTAATATAGAGCTTTATAGTACAGTACAAGTACAAGCAAAAAGTAACTGTAAGTAAGCACATGACGTATAAACATAAATAAATACAGCGTAAATAAACTGCGCGTAAGTGTCAAAAAGCTGTTATTTGACATTATATCCATTATGTATGTATAAAATCTTTATATGTACTGTAACTTTTCGGTAATATCCCGGTACGATTTCTCGAGCCGGAGCAGTACCGAATTTTTAACTTAGGATTTTTTATCCTAATAGGGATATTATTAGGACTCCTGAAAGGGTGAATCACTACCCGTCCCTTCAAATAACTTAACTTTCTAATTTTACGGATCCGGACAGGCTTCCGCCACGACAGGACCGTTTCCATTTTTATTTCCCCAAACCTACGTCCCTACGGATCAGGATTAGCTTTCGCACCTCGTGACCGTTTCTGGCGTGGATCCGGGTCGACCTTGTTGATTTCTCAACCGATCAACCAGTCCCACTGCTAGCTACTGATTCTAATTTCCTAATTTGTGAATATTAGCAATCTTTGTATCACTAATATCACCCTACAGAACCGGACAGGCTCTCGCCACGACAGGCCTGTTTCTGGCGTAAGTACTAGCAACCCACTTAGTCTGCGAAGAATCGGGGAAGGCTTTCGCGCTACCTCTATCTTGCACCACCTGGTTCACCAGTACTCACTTTTAGCTTGATTCTACTGACTACAATTTCCCCTTTTCGCGACCCACTGCGAGGAGAGAAAATCAAAAGCACAATATGATTAACTGAATTTATTATCTAACTTATTCTACGTATTCTATTATTTACAAGGTTGTTTAGGTTGGCATTTGCCGTGAAGTTTTGTATGAATTGTTTGTTTAATTTACACGAGAGAGTGGCTGTGATTTTGTATGCTTTGGTTTTTGTTCGTCTCGAACGTAATTAAACTGTTTCTTTTTGTACACTGTCTGTCTGTAAATGCAATTTTTAATATTTAATAGGATAAACTAGGAGCGCTCTGATCCGTAATTTATGCTATTGCAAACGATTTGATATTTTGAACTGAAGTTATAGGTTTGATTGTGAGACGACTAAGCGCTTTGCTTATGTCGCTCGGTTTAATACTTGGTGAAACAGCTGTAGACGCTCTGCTGACAGACTGAGTAATGTGTCTTGGCTGTCGCTGTTTATATAGCCGTTCTGACGCCCCAGTGACGTCAGACTGGCTATCGAAGTTGATAATTCGCACCCGATGTTCGCTAGATGGTGTTGTTCTTCGTTGGGGTGGGGTCAAAAAGTTGGAAGTGTTACAGTACATTATATGGCATCTTCTGCTTCATAATGTACATATTATACGAGTGTATACTTATATATATAATGAATATAAGGTCAAGTAACAGCTTTTCGACACTTACGCACATTTTCTTTGCTGCGTTTATTTATGTTTATACAATATGTCACAAAAGTGCATATCATGTGAGTCATGTTACTTACAGTTCCTTTTTTATTGTACTTGTACTCTACGGTACTCTACTATTAGTATGAGTATTAGTATTTTTCTAATATAAAGAATCTTATGCTAACAACTTCCCATCAATTCTTATTGAAATACATACCTATTGTGGATATTTCTAACCACTTTATTTAAGAATTGATAGGAAGTTGTTAGCATAGGATTCACGTCTTCGCATTCACCATAAAGACTGACGCTTTATTCTCGTATTGATTTTTGGCAATCCTAATTTTTTGGGCGCCATGACACGCATCATTATTTTAAGGGGGTACATACACCTTGAAATTTTCAAAATATCGTTTTTTTCTTTAAATTTTTTTTGTATTGCTAGAGACCTAATCTACCGGCAAAAAAATTGGCATTGAAAAATCTAAAGGATTTCAGAAGTTATAGTCATATTACTGCTAAGTTGCAAGAGGCGCCGCCGCGTGGCGCGCCAACCCTTACATTGGTCTCGTAAATATTGTAGAACACCGTCAACACTGACACCACACTATTTTGACAATTTGATTTTTGGGATTTTGAAAATTTGATTTTGGGATTTTGAAAATTTCGGTATTCGTCATTTTTACAGATATTTGTTTTCTTTCAATATTCTTTTGAATTGTAATCGAAGCCTGCCATTGGCAAGACACATGGCTACGATTCGAATCTTTTTGAGGTTAAGTGTCCACGTGTTTGTCAATTTTCGTGTCAATTTTCGTGTCCAGTTACGAACTCAAACGAATGGTAATTTCCATTACTCAAGAAAAACAGTATGTATGAGTGTGAAATAAGACGTTAGGATTGAAGAAGGATGATCAACTGAAAAGTGGCTTCTAAATTGACGTAGAGGCACTGCAGATTCAGATGTCTAGAAAGATAAGTATTTCTAGAAATTATCTACTACAAAAATTTGATAGGTACGATGACAAGATGTATGATGAAAAACTTAAAAATTATCTGATTATTGACAAAAATAATGCTAGAATCTCTGAATCTTAAAAATATTGAAGGTCATGAAATCTAATAAATTTTTATGCTATGAAAAATTTTGATCAGATTTTTCCTGAAGCAAATTATTTTTATTTCAACAGCACCACTGCACACTCCTATTGGATCAAATGGGCTCCGAACTCATCACGAACCCCCACCTTCTACATCTGTCTGGACTCAACCCATAACATATCAGTACGGCAGCAGCTGCGGATCTAGCATCTTTTTTCATTAGCCAAATCTTAAAACTTGATTTCCCATAAACTACATTTTCTGGTCGTTGTCGTAGGGTACAAGTTGCATCTTTCATCGAAACTTCTTCAAATTTGGAGAGAATTTTCTACATTGATGTAATTTCGGACTGAACTAACAATATTTATATATATGAACCAACTTCTATCATTGCCACCCTCTTTTCATCGAAAAATATAGAAAAATAGCTGAAAATGAAGAGGACTTATACTTAAAATTCGAAATCATCAAATATTGTTAGTTCAGTCCGAAATTACATCAATGTAGAAAATTCCCTCCAAATTTGAAAAAGTTTCGATGAACGATGCATCCTGTACCCTACGACAACCGCTTTTCCATTGTTGTAATCAATCTATGTAAGATGAAGTCCAAATATTTATTAATAATGGTGAATTATAGTTCAAAATAGTAGCAATCTGATGTATAAAAATTGAATCAATAAAATATTTTATTTAACTGTACCACTGATTTAAAAAAAATTATTTTCAAGGTGTATGTACCCCCTTAACTTAACGGCATAGTATTTACATACGCAGTCATTCTTCATGCGATACAAAACGTACTGATTAGTTTAAAACATGTATTTGCATCTATTTTATTAATCTAGACAACAATCATTGGTATTTTTACACCGCTGCAATAAATGTTTTTACAATTTGATAACATTTTGTTCATACCAATGATTGAATAATAAATACTGGTAATTATCCTGATACTTTTGTTGAAGGATTAATCGCAAAGAGATTGATGCAGGACAACTATTGTAATCCAAACGACAAAAAATAAATTATTCTTCTGCGTACACCGAAAAACCCACATATTCATTTTCAATATATTCCCATACCAGTATGTTATGTCTTTCATCATAATCGTGAAAATGTCCTTTAAATTTCAGTGTACCTCCCAATATACATTAACAATCTTTCATTGACGGAAATATCTGTGTCCTAACTGCATTTTTTTCCGTTTTTTACTTTGAATTCCTTCGAATACGAGGTCCAGATCAAAATAGCAAATCCCCAAAGACATAGGGCTAGTTATCCATAAGCTTTCGAAAAAATGAATTTTGAAGGCATGAACGAGCGAAGCATATATGCTGAAGTTAAACCGTCTTTCGTGCAACTTCTGCGTGCACGATTTTTCATTACATCTGGAATTTCCCTGCCTTGTGCAGACAAAATGTTTTATTAGTTCGAAGGGTCAGGATTCTACGAATCAGAGGTAGGTACAGCCGAGGTAACAAAGAAACATAATTCCAGCCGTCCTGCTCTATCAATTAGTGTAAAAACCCAACTTCTGGGTGCCCGATTTTTCGTTATTTGTGGAGTTCCCCATACTTATGCAGACGAAATGTTTAATTACTTTAAAGGGTCAGAATTCCACGAATCATTGGTAGGTGCAGCCGCGGTAACTAACTACCGTTATGCCTGCCCTTCTGCCGGACTCGGAACGCCTTATCTATTGTTCATTATCGCAAATTTTACCAATCAGAACAGTCCGGGGTTATATGCTGCACCCACTCTTGTTTTCCTTTTCAACTATTCTATATAATAATCGTATGTACAAGCTTTCGATAAAAGTAGCAACTTCACAAAATTTCATCAGTGCTACTAGTTATCTCCGCAGTGTTACCAGGTATCTTCATATTGTCCGTGCGTTGTGTTCATCGTTTCACGTTGTTCTTCGGTTAAAGTGAAATAACTACTGTACAATGAATCGTGCTTACTGCAAACGCAGAAACGATCCGAATACGACTCTGCAGTTATCCGCCCAAAGGTTGAGTCGGAAACTGCGAGGGTAAGTGTCGCGATAATCTACATGATGAACTTAAATCTCATCAGTTTTTATTCCACTGTACTATTCGTCGTATAATATGTGTCGAGTTCATGTAGCAAATTGCAGCATATCAAGTTTCACGGTTTCATTAAAATATTCCAATCTGGCCTGAAATATTAGCTCTGTAGCATTCCGAACATTTAGTGTTCGGTAAGGCTCTTGAAGGCTTTCACCGACAGAATTTTCCGTTTCTGCCGTTTTTTTCCATGACATGTGTGCTCAAAAGGAGCTAAAAATCTAAGGCTAGGGGTCATGACTTTTTAAACCGATAGTAGGGTCCGACACTCGGGGTACACGTGTGCGTACGACTCTCGGGTTTCATTAAGTATTTCGGAAATGTAGTTTTTCCAGAGAATCTCTTACGTAACTTTTTATAAATTTGATTGGCTTCCTGTATTACTAATTAACTAACTGAATAATGAACACGTATAAAAAAACAAAAAAAAATTCCACCGTGAATGTATTCGCCAAAAAAAACCCACGGAACAAGTGTAATAATGCAATGTGTTTAGTTAACGAATAACGACCCATACATCCGTTCTCTTTTTCTTTTGTAACATGATTTTAACAGTGAAACTTTATACTGTATACAGGCGAAGAAATTTTCGTGCGAAACGGCAAGATTCTGTAATCATACCGGCAGCATCCGTGTTGGCTATGGGCGAGCCGCGGACTGTAGCGGAGTGCCAACCCGGTACTAGTTACGAGATATACAAACCGGAAGATGCCAAAAATACCAGCCAACGCATATCCATCTCCGATTTATCAAACATTATGCCAGCGGACAGCGACGAAGAGGTGATTGTTGAGGAAATCACATACGAAATTGAAGATGAGGAAGACCATAGTAGACCACAAATTTCGCCATCGCCATCAAATGATGACAAATCGGCAGGCATGCCAATCGATTCAGAGTCTGACGAAGAGGCGGCAAACGGATACAATTGGCCGGAAGAAGTGTGACGTGGATTATTGACGGTTGGGTGTGGTTGGAGACCACCGGATAATCCAAATCTACAATACTGGCGATTCCCAACCGAGAGGTGTTGGGCGCCAGGCACTCGATGAGTACTGCGGAAACGGTGGTAAATTATTAGACTCGATTAATAATGAGGTGATTCAATTATTAGTTAATTTAGTGCGAGATTTTCCGAAATAAGCGTCTTTAATAAAATCAAAAGTGTCGTTGGAATATATAATATCTAGAAGCACTATATGCACGACAACAAAACTACTCGGCTAAGTCAGCGTAAGGGGAACGTGGGGGCGAAATAATTAGGTTTAATACCGGGCATTTATGGCTTATGGATTATGCACAAAGAAACCGTTAATTTATTAAATAGAAACAAGTTATTACATGGTGGGAAGATAACTGGGATTTGTAAAACAATTAAATCTTAAAACAAATCATAAATAAGTCGTATAATAAGGAACAGCTGATTGACCCACTTCTAAGTAGGTCGCCGAAAAAGAAAGTATAACCCCAAGATAAAACAGGGGGAATGGTAATACAGGACAATGAGTTGAAATAAATAAACACTAGTATCCTATGATACAATGAAGTTAAAGAAAAAATAATCAAAGAAAGATATGATGGTATAGTAGAGGGAGGGTAAGAGAGCAATGACTTCTTTACCAGTCGGTAAAGCAATACGAACTGGGGGGATTTTAATCAATAATTATGGGACTCTACAAAAAAAAGAACTAGCTAGTGGCGATCGGTAAGGGAGAACAATTGAAAGGGGGTGCACGACGTCACATCATGCGGAGACGCTACCAATACAATCTCAGGTACACGTACTCTACGAATCACGTGATCCTATTACGCAGTTACGTGATGCAATTTTTCAGTTAGCCGAGAAATATACATGTTACAGGAATAATCCCAAATATAGTACTGATTAGGTCTAATTACACAAGCTCAGGTTTTCTACGAGGTTTCGGGTAGACAGTTTAGCGGATGGCTAAGATTAACAGATATAGAAATAACGATAATCGTTTACACGAGGGGGAGAAATTTTATATCACACGTGGGTTGACAATCCGTCGAGATTAATCATCTTTGAGACTATTGGACGTATTAGTCCGGAAGGGGGGGGGGGGGGGGGGGGGGGGGGGGGACGACGACGACTATGATTTTGGAAAGCTGAATTCATCTCAGTTTAAACGCAAACAATAATTAGTACACTGAGGGAGTACAATATATAAGATAGCCGTGGACAGCAAAAGACACGCGAGGGTACGATAGTTAATCTCGCGTATTTCTCGTAATAATGACAAATTAACTACAAGAACATCAAATAAACATAATACAAGAATCAATAATCAATAATAAAGTGAAGACAGAGAATCTAGTAAGACAATTCGAAAGTAAAGCTAATGGCGTCACCCCCTATGAGGTGTGACCCTACTGCGTAGTACGCTGATTTTACAAGATTCAATCTTTCAAACAATCGAATAGCGGTGAAATCTTACCGTGAGACGAATCTCTGGCACGTTACACTACTCTCACTGATTCAATGAACTAATCAGATACTATAGTTTAAAGTTCTTAATGAAAAATCTTATGAAAGTTTATGGATAGTATTCAAAATACAATCAAAAGCAGATAATACGTCTGTCTGATACGTATGCAAAACGAGAAGTGACGCCGGAATCGACCAGGGTGACGCAGATCATTTTATTGGGGGGGGGGGGGGGGGGGGAGGTATTCCCAAGTCTAGGTGGCAGTGGCTCTTCCGCCCAGGGTGCTGCGGTGGGCTTAGCAGGGCCTTGCGGAACTCTGAGCTTTCACCAAGACAGTGGCAGATGGCGGAGGGATGTCAATGATACCCTGGAAGGCGGTATATCAGCATAATTCTGGGTGGCGAGGCTGGATCTTTAATTGGTGCGGGGCGAGCTACCCCTTATCGTAAGAGTAGTAGGTGCAGCGCACTTCCAGGCGTACCTCAGGAACTGATGTTCTTGCCTGTCTTGGCTACTGGCTCAGGAGAACCTCGGGTATCCTACCAGGCTTCGTACTCTAAACCCTCTCCGTTGAGTAGATCCAGTGTCAGGTGCGTTAGAGAAATGTAGGAAAGAAATCATAAAAATTAGGACAGAACTTAATATGGAACTAGGAAACCTTGGTAACCTGAGCTTGGGTTGACTTCTCGTTTATTTATTCGACTTGGCTATTTGCAAGGTCACTATCATCCGAGGAGAAGTCGATTGTCATTTACGAGGCAAATACTTTGCCTTGTTACAGAAGACCACCTCGATGATCACAAATTTGTAACGTCCAACAGCGAGAGCGACGCCTACCGTCTCAAAGAAGGTCAAATCGTAGGACGTCGTATTGTTAACCTGCAGCACGTGTTCATCGATTTCTTCAAGAAATTCGGTAATCACGCCACTCGTTTCGGTTGTGGAATCGGAGACATTAAAATCGTTGGGCAATGTGACAAAGGATTAAGGACGCAAATGTTCTTCCAATGTCAAATGTGTATGTATAAAGACAGTGTATGGACTGATCCAGATGATCCGCGGTCCATGGATATTCATCGCAGCACAGTTGCCGGATGCGTAACCAGCGGAATTGGGTTTTCGCAAATAGAACAACTGCTCGCGGCGGTTGATGTTTCGTGTATTTCCGAAAATACGTATCGGAAATACGAGGACGATATGACAATACGTTTCATGACCGTCGCCGGAGCAGAAATGGAAGCTGCTGGAAAACTCGAGATGGATTTGGCTATCAAGCGCGGTGATATCGTCGATGGCATACCACATATTCCAGTCGTAGCGGACGGTAGCTGGATAAAACGATCGTATCGTACCGTAAAATACGATTCTCTGTCGGGGGTGGGAACGATCATCGGGTACCACACGCAGAAGATACTGTATATCGGAGTTCGCAATAAATTTTGCGCGAACTGCGAACGAGCGGAACGCACGAATACAGAACCGTCAGAGCATAATTGTTACAAGAATTGGAAGCGGAACCGTAATTCAACCACCATGGAGAGCGATGCTATCGTTGACGGTTTTAAGTCCAGCGTCGATAAGCACGGGCTCATGTACTCCGTCTTAATCGCCGACGGCGATAGTAGTGTTTACAAGAAGATCTTGGACAGCAACCCGTACCCAAACTTGGTAGTCAAGAAGGTTGAATGCACCAACCATCTGTTGCGTAATCTTGCTACTAAGATTAAAGAGATTTCCAAATCTAAAAGTCGGCTCGGTAAATTATGCGAAGTGATCGAGGGCAGCGTGCTTAGACTACGAACTGCTGTTACAAAGGCAGTTGATTTCAGATCGGAGGAAGAAGGTCCCACGAGCATGAAGGCACGCAAGTTGTCGGGCGATATTCTGAATGCTTCGAGTCACGTGTTTGGCGAGCACCGAAAATGCGCGGAAATCGGGTACTTTTGTGACGGCTTATTGAAAGAAGGAGAGGACAATTTAGTTCCCGCATTAAACGCTCTTGGTCTTTGGGACAGAATACGGAAAGCCTTCTCCAGTCTGAGCTGCTATTCCGACAGCTTAATTCTGGACGTAAATAGTAACTCCGTCGAACGATATAATTCGATTATTGCTAAATACATCGGTGGTAAACGGATCAATTACGGGGCAAGGGGTTCGTATACCGGAAGATGCGCCGCAGCTGTAGTCCAGTTCAACAAGAACAAGTCGATGAGTGTACTCCAAGAAAATATCCGCAAGGAACCAACATCAACGTTATTGAAAATGGAACAAAGGCACATTAAGCGAAACGAACTGAAAGCCGCAAGTAGAAGTAGATCTGCCATAAAGCGTAAGAATGTAGAAAACAACGACCCTAACGAGTTGATGCGCAGAGTAAAACGTACTAATACAACCGTCGACTACGGACGCAACTGCCAGCGTCCAGACCTATCAGCGGCTGAATACGAGCAACAAAGGCGAAATCACTACGAAACCTTGCTTGAGTGGCACGCGGACCGCATCGAAAATGAACGTACCACTCGACAACAAGGGAAGAGTGAACGTTGGATGTCAATACGCAAGAAGATATTGACTTCATCGAATTTTGGACGCGTGTGTCGCATGCGCTCAGACACGTTGTGTAACAAAACTGTCAAGTCTTTGCTCTATCCAATACCCTTGCGTCTTCCTGCCATCGAGCACGGCCATCAGTGCGAGGCAAAGGCACAAATTGCTTTGGAAACGGCTCGCGATATTGAAATCACTGTATGCGGTTTATTCATTGACGACGAGCTACCATACATCGGTGCAACACCAGACGGTCTAGTAGACGGAGATGGAATAGTTGAGATTAAATGCCCATATTCTATCGTAAATTTCACCCCGGATGAAGCAATCGCTCAGAGGAGAGTGTGTTCGACAGCAGTGGTAATAACATGAACGAGAACCACGAGTATTATTATCAAGTTCAAGGTCAGCTGCACGTGACCCGGAGGAGGTACTGCATATTTGTTGTTTGGACACCTCGAGGTATGAAAAGTATTGTAGTTAAAAGAAACGACGATTTCTGGCGTGCAAATATGGAACCCTTCTTGACACGGTTCTATAAATGCTGCTTGGTGCCTGAGATAGTAGATAGCCGATTCTTGAGGAATATGGACATCAGAGAACCTCAGTACATATTAGACGCGCGTCAAGAGAAGCAGAATCGGGTTGTTGCCGCAGCTAAGAAATGAAAACGATAAAAAGTAGATAACAAATATGCACAAACATACTAATTAATATGTACATACATGTCTAAATATATGTATATTCATGTGTATGTATATTTTGTTAAAATATTGAAATAGTGGATGAAACATATGTGTATCATTATTTGTATGTATGTGAATATTGTACGTTCATATATAATAGTTATATTCCAATATTAATAAAAATACTTATCCTAATTGATATGTACATACATGTCAAATTATATATTCATGTGTATGTATATTTTGTTAAAATATTGAAATAGTAATAGTATGCCTGTGGATGAGACATATGTGTATCATTATTTGTATGTATGTGAATATTGTACGTTTATAAACTTGTATAATAGAAATTAAACAATGAATTTAAAGAAACAAAAAAATGAAAAAAAAATTCATACGGGACTTGAACCGGCGCCCGTAAGTAGGGTATTTCACTACCTATAGCCTTTCCTTGGAAGATAGAAATCTGAAGTCTGCTAACCTTTAGACGGTGGTTGAAACCCCCATGCTGAGGGTTGAATAGTGCGGCTAAAGCAAAAACACCTCTCATGTTTGTTTACAGTGAAGTAGGGGCCATATGCCAACCAAGCACTAATAAAATTCGAATGAATGAATGTGTGTGTGTGTGCGTGTATGCGTGTGCGCGTGTGCGCGTGTGCGTGTGTGCGCGTGTGTGTGTGTGCGTGTGTGCGTGTGCGTGTGTGTGTGTGCGTATGTGTGTATTCGGCAGTATTGTTCGTAAATTCAATAATACTGAAAATATTCGTGTGATAAATTACATAATGTTATGAACGAATACTGAATGTCATTTATCATATGATTTGTCTTGTAAATTTGTTGAATTCAAAAGAGAATCACTCAATAAATCATCTAAGCCAGAATCATCAGATAAACCTACTTTATCAAAAATCATATGGTCATCATGTAATTTGTTTTATATGGTTTATATATCTGATCATCCTGCTTATACGATTTATTATGTGATTTCTTACACATATTATATCAAATTTACAGAATACATCACATGATAAATTACATTCAGAATTCTTTCGTAACATTACGTGATTAGTCACATCCCTACTGAAAATGTTCATATGATGTATTGCATAATTTTATGAACGAATTCTGGATGTAATTTATCATATGATTTGTCTTGTAATTTTGATAAATTATAAAGGAAAATGAGTAATAAATCATACAAGCACAAATCATCAGATATACTATATCAAAAATCATATGGTCAACTGTATAGTTCATCATGTAATCTGTTTCATATGTTAATTTACAAAATATATCATTTGATAAATTACATTCAGAATTCTTTCGCAACATTATGTGATTTATCACGTGAACATTTTCAGTAGGGAAAACAAGTTTCATAAAATTAGGTGGTTCATTTTTGATAACATAAGACACATAGGTGTAAATGTAGGTATACATATTACATGAAACATGAAAGATCTGTGATGTCATCTCTTAAGGTGAAATGTAACGTTTCAAGGCCTCGAAAACAGGAATGGTGAATCCTCTGAAACTACTGGATGAATCGCAATGAAATTCTGGGGAATTATGCATTATTCTGGTAGAAAGGGCCTGATTATTTTACATTTTCGAAAAATTGAAGAAAAAAAATTTGTAAAATTTCGAAAAAGAAAAATAATCAGGCCCTTTCTACTAGAATAATGCGTAATCCCCCAAAATTTGATTGCGATTTATCTGGTAGTTTCGGAGAATTCACCATTCCCATTTTCGAAGCCTTGAAACGTTACATTTTGCCTTAATATTAACAAACCAAAAATTACAGTTACTGAAAATAACGACAGTACATTCTGATTTATCACATGAGCATTTTCAATAAGGAAAACTGGTTTCATAGTATTAGGTAGTTTATTTTCGTTAACATTAGATACATAGGTATGTGATATAGAACATGAGAGATCGGTGATTTGATTTGTAATTTTAATGTTAAAAAACCAAAAATTATAGTAGATAAGAATAATGACAGCATTGTTGATGAATTCAACCCTAATGAAAATGTTCATGAGAAGAATTACATAATGTCATGAACGAATTCTGAATGTAATTTATTATATAATTTGTCTTGTAGATTTGATAAATTATAAAGAAAAGTGTTACGTACCGACTCACGTTTTCCAAATTTTTATCAAAATTCAATATTCAAAGAGGTTATCAAATAAGAAATGACCGTGCATAGCACACTAGAGTTCCTAAGTCATTTCAAATATTGAAACTCGTGGGAAATAATTCAAACATAAATATGATATATCTAATTATTGCTGCTTTATCTACAATATACAATTTCTTTCATTTCCTTCCTTAAAGTCATAAAAGTCACATCGGACCCGATAACGGGCCCGGTATAGTAACATATAAGTTAGCTCGAAACGTTAGGAGAAGTGCTGATGGGAACGCATACGCTTTTCGCTGACCCAGCACCTATGGTCGGTTCGATGCAACTCTTCTTTTAAATTACCAAATTATTATAGAGTAAAACAAGCGCTCTATCATAGATAAATACATCAAAATTAAGGTAATAAGATAAGAATAATGAATGGATGAATGTGTGATAAATATTGTTAAGATTCTGAGCATGTAATATTTTAATGTTATCACAAACAGACTGTGGTGAGGCTTGGGGACCGTGGAACGCCTGTCCCAGGTATAGCGCACAAAGATCATGCTTTTACTCATCCGTGGATTAAGTAGCCATCTAATTACCTAGTTGAGGAATACGCGCAGTAATACAGGTGTAGTAATACACATTACTGGAAACGCGGCCTCCTGGCTGCATCTGAGCTGCGCTGACGTTTACCCGGGTTCCGCTAATTAAGCAAGAGTTAGTGTCCGAAAATCTCTAGAGTGACGGCCTAAAAGTCTTAAGGTTCTCGTTAACTGAGCAAGAGTTGGTGTTTGAAAATCTTTCGAAGTGACAACCCAAGAGACTCATATTTTTCTCATACATTATTAGCTTCAGTTTTTACAATATTAACTTCAGTGCAAGAACACAAACAATCAATCGAAAATCAAATTCAATCATTATATACATAATGAGACATTTAAAGAACATTTAACCAAACCAAGTGATCTCTAAAATTCTTCTGACAATCTTTCCTTTCAACGAACATTCTTATATTTTTCATCTATTTCAAAATTCGTGATTGGTGCTACTCAGAACTCTTTTCGCGTAATTTTCTTATATTATTTTAACTTCGGTTTTAAAACTCTTCGAACATTTGGATTTACATCGTATTATAACATACTACGACAGAAGGTGAGGGCAGCATCAATCTCAGACGAGACGTAACCTATCCGACGGCTCCCGACTTCACCACAGTACACCATCTGGCTAAGTCTTTTATCTGTTCATTCCTAAATCGGTTACCGAAGTAACAATTAGAATTAAGCATAAGAAGATTCATTTGTATATAAGTCTTTCGTATGCAAACTGATCTTCTAAGGAGAATACTCCACCGTTATTTTTCCAAAAAAATACCACAACGGGTTATTTCAATACAAGTTTGGTGTTTGGTGTGAGACGGTATTTAATACCCCGAGGATTTCTCTCACATCAAGGGTACTTCATTTAGAATTGTACCTATATTGATCAGGAAATAGAAATAAATATATTTTTAAAAGCATGCAACAATAGAGAAATTTGAATTATATCTAAGAATGCGAGCGTAGATAGGAAGAGAGTTGCAATAATCCGAACGATTAGTCAGACCATACTTTTCATACACTGTAAAAAATGTGGTGTCAAAATTGACACCATTTTAACACCATAAGTAGTCTATAGAAGTCCACTCCGCTAACAGTGTCAACAGGCAGTGTTAAGAGTCCGGTGTTGGAAATTTGTTTACGACTGACACCAACTCTTACAACTCCACTCAATTGACGACAACACCGGGCAGTTGACACATTGAAAAATAACACCAGAAAATTGACAAGCCCAAAAATGGCACACGGAAATTGACACCCCAATAATGACACCAAAAAAATGACACTGCAGCGATGACACACGAAAATTGACGCCTCAATAAGAACACCAAAAAAATTACACTACAACGATGACACCAGAAAATTTACAACCCTGAAGATAACACAAGAAAATTGACACCCTAACAATGACACCAAAAAATGACACTACAACGATAACACCAGGAAATTGATACTTCGAGAATCACTCCAACGAATCCACACCGGAGGATTAACACTCTAGGAATAACACCAAAAATTAGCACCTCAAGAATGACAGCAAACAATTGATACCCTAAAAATCACACTAGAAAATTGCCATCTCAGGTAAGACACTGGCAACAGAGCTCTGAAAAATGAACTTCGGAGGATTAATACTCAAGAAATGAAATTGCAGATGACAGACGTTCTTGCAGTAGTTACTTCGGGAAAATGACACCATCGATCCCGTTATATGGTTGATAATATAAGAGCCTCGAAGCTGCAAATGTGGTATCAAGGCACATTAATTCAGGTATTCTTAAAAAAAGAATCAAATGGATTGTTATGACGGTTGGCATTAGTTTATTCAAAATAACACGATTAAACGATCATGAAAGTTAATACACTCGCAATGTATACACAGGTACAGTATTAAATCTAAATGTTTAATATCACAGAGTATAGACTTAAGTTTTTTTTTATCTTCTTAATTAAATGCAATCTTAAAATAATAATAATCACTCACTATTTTGTACTTTTAGTCTTTGATTAGGAACTATATATTACATCAGATAAAATCACAGTAGCCTCTCGAAAATTCAAAGGTATTACAAAACTCAAATTAATAACATGCATCAAAATTGTTAAGTCATAATAAAACTAATGAGTAAAACCAGGAATGGCAGTATTGCCCTTAAAATATATGATATTTGGGTACAATAAACATAGCCGTGTGGTTGAAGCTCTGATGGCATTCGTAGGCAGGCGTATGCTTTAAGATATTCAAGTTAGTTATGCTATAGTGTTTTGTAGTCTTGGGTTGAACCGCGAAAGCATGATACTCGTCGCTAAAATATTTAGTGTCCCACTCACTACAGATCGCAAAAGGTGTATTGGAATGTACGAAAATCTTAAGAATTTCTTCAAAGATTGGCAAATCTGTTCCATCGTCTATGTGAGTCACTACGAAAAATCCTGCTTTATACAGAAGTCCAGTTTCCACTCTGTTAACAATAAGTACTCTATCTGATGATTTCAGCATGGCTTCGGTATTGTCCAAAGCAAATTCAGATAATAAATTATCGTACGTATCAAATTTTCCTGGGCCTGTGCTAATTTCGACTCCTAAATCTTTATGACACACCCTCCAATGGTAGTATATATATCGTTGGTGCTGATTTGCCAATGTTTTACTTATATTTTTAAAATTGTGATATTTGTTTGCCAAATCTTTGAAATAGTTGTGTTTTCCTTCAAAACGCATGGCCCATAAATGAACAAGGGGACCCATGTTTTTAATGATTCGAGGATAGTGCACCATGAAATGATGCTTAGGCAACAAATGGGTATCGAACGCAGACTGGAATTGAGAATGATGCTCATGAATCAACCAGCGCAATTGCTCTATCATTCCTATGCTAATTTGAGGCGCGAAAATGATTGACATGCAAGATAGGAGTAATGTTATAACACGCCATTTGGATTTCAAAAGATTGTACTGTTCATGAGAAGGATGGACAATATCCCCAATTATCAATGGTAAATACCGGATGAGACACCACGTTTGTGCTGCTCTTTGGCCTATAAGAACACGTGGTTTATCCAATGCAATTGAGCTCGGCTTATTTCGCATATCAATAACACCGTAATTGAATGATTTTATTCGTTCGTTTAGATCCGATAAAGATATGATTTTCAAAACGTTCACAATGAAAGTCACGAATAGTTTTATTTCATATTGGCCCACCCCTTCCAATATATCATGCATAACGTCTGCGGATAAGGAATTGAATATTTTAAAGTACCGTAAATCGTTTAATATACTTCTAATTTTTATTCCCAGCACATGCTTGGTGGATGAATTCAGTTTTAAACAGAGTTCGTCATAAGTATCATTTGATCTCAATAGTGTTTCATCTTCAGTTGCCATGACTCGTGTTTCTTGTTTGTTAGCCAGACAGAGTCTACAAAAATGCGTCGCTGTGAACGACTCCACTAGCCCAAGTAATGTGTTTCCTCCCAAATTGTCGAAACTTAGAGCAATGATGGAGCCTTGTACTTTTCTTTTTCCAACCACCAGACCTTCTGACTCTAATATTTTAATATCTTTAATGATTGGTGTCATAATTTCATTAAATCCAAATAGTCGTGAATCAGAAACGTAAAACAAAGCCACCAAATGAATGTTTTGTAGCTGCGAATTGACGTATGGAGGAAGATTTCTTAATATGAAATAAATCGCGCCCAACTTGTGAATTATTGTTTTGCTGCCAAGTGGATTAGCTGTTTCAAAGTCATCGTAAAACAATTGTAATTGCAAGGCACTATTCGATTGGCTAAAAAGTGGATGTGAGGCATAATATGAGCCATCACAGATATCCCTTAAAATGTCAGTCTTTTCGTCAGATTTTCGGAATATCATACTTCTCACAGATTTATTGCGCAAAAGGAAATTTAGGGTCTCTAGAATCGGAATATACATAAATGTGCATGGCACTGCAATTGTTTTATACGTATTCAACGACGAATCAAATATTTGATCAAAACGGGTACCAATGGCTATTTCCACTGGTTTGACAAAATCTTTTAATCCAGAATAGAATTTCCCTACCTTGTAATTTGTGTCTATTCCCTT
The DNA here is from genome assembly GCA_963924015.1 of Macrophya annulata. Classification (NCBI taxonomy): domain Eukaryota; kingdom Metazoa; phylum Arthropoda; class Insecta; order Hymenoptera; family Tenthredinidae; genus Macrophya; species Macrophya annulata. The sequence continues at coordinate 14,657,074 of OZ001260.1, forward strand.
GAATAGATTCTTTTGTTTATGTAAATATTGCTTCAGCGCTAGATCTTTATTTGACTCGGTTCCGTTTAGAAAATTCAAAACATTATCAATAACGTTGTTGATTAATTCGTTACTACCCTCGATTATATCTCGTAAAGATGACTTAGGAATCCCGGTCGCGTCTAATTTCAAGAGGTAGTTGGTCGCCAATGAATCTTTTGTACCAAGTGAATCACTCACAGCTTCGCATTCCGAGCTACTGGTATCATTATCAGAGAAGTATTGAATTTGTTCGGCATCTGAACTCGAACAATCCGAATCCGAAGATAAAATATTTTCCTGTGACTGAGATTGTGAACTATTTTCGGAACTTTGAGCTATTGATGATGGCAAGATACATTCTTTAATAGCATCTGTATCTTGTGAATGTTTTACCAAATGCTTCCGTAAACCACTATAGGTGTTGAATGAAAGCGAACACGGTGGGTGGCAACATTTTAATTTCAATTTTGATCCAGGAAGCAAGGCATGATCAATGCTTAGGTGTCTAGTCATGTTGGCAACTGAAGAAAAACGCTCGGAGCAAACAAAACATTGAAACTCCATGTTGAATTGATGTCATGTACAACAAAGCTATGACCCAAGACTACAAATCACGAATGCAAGATTCATAAAAAAAAACGACTCAAAAAAACAAAATCGACTATAATCTTAAAACTGCACTTTTACTGTAGTCGGTACCTTATTAATAATTCGACCACTAGGCCGTTGAGACTGACTTCATCAACCACGTTCGGACTTCACGCATTCGAGCCGTGAAATTAACGTTAGCATTCATGTTGTAATAAAAAGCCTGTATGAATTGGAAATACATACTCAGATTCGAGTCGAACTCCGTATTTAAGACAAAGTGAGATTTAAACAAGATGTCGAATGCAACTGATGACTCCGTTGCGTCTATCGGTAGTATTTTGCCTTCCACGGCGATAAAATAAGAGGAGATTGCACCCTTGTTGGGTCCTACTGCAACCAGGCACGGTTGTTTGGTTTGGACTGGGACGCTCTCGAGTGGTGTTCCTGCCTGATGTTTACATATTTTATTAATCATAATATCGATACTGCAGAGATCACAATGAAAAATTGAATTGGAATCACGTCATGTACCTTATGAAAAAGAATAACCCGGTCTAATGCAGATAGAATTCCGATACGTTCAACCTTCTTCCGACCCTTAGCAGATGGTGGTAGCAGCTTTAGCAAAGTGATATAAGCCCTAGTCACTTTGTCCCAATCTGTACAAAAATTCAGCCAAGTAAAGCAATGAGATATTAGCGACTGGTCCAATACGACTCATAGTTGTTCGAAGACGGAAGCAGTTTTCTACAAGTCACGAACGTAAAGTATTGCATAGGAAATAATAATATAGCATGAACAACGCTGGGCGTGTCAACATAAAAAAATCAAATGAAATTGGAATTCGATTAGGTATTGTTATAATTAGAATACGCTAAGACCGAACCTGGCTCATCATTTTGGCTAGTTTTAGTTAAACTTGCATGATTTCCAGATGAGTATTTCTCATAGACTTGTAATATGGCATCTGCATTAAAGTTGTTGATTTTTACATCTGGGAACATGAGTTGAAAATCGGCGTCAATCTGAAATATATAAAAAAAATTACCTGATTTGAAAAAACTAATAATTTTAACGACTACAACGTTGAATACGTAATCCAAATTTGATATACATACGTATAGATTCAGAAATAAAATATGCGTTACATACCAGGTAGGGTGTATCAAGGAATCTGGGAAAATCTTCCAAAATCTTGTCAGGTGCAGCTCTCCTTAGATTGAAAGTATCTTTTAACGCCACAAGAATTTCCTTCTTTTGCGTCTTGGGGCAAGCGTTTCGAAGGAAGATCAATTGTGCTTGCGCCTGTTCCGCGTTCTGCGGATACACGTTTGTCGGAACAGTATTTTCTTTATCGTCTATCTTCTGTGATTTCGGAGATGCCTTTCCATCCTTTCGGCGTCGGTTCAACGTTCGTAACCTCCAGGATATGTAGCCGGCTCGTGCATGGGGATCATAAAATATTTCCTGTAAAATATTATTCGGCCAGCAGTTTAGAGTTTTTTTTTTCTAAAAAACAGATTTGGTTGGAAGCCTCAGGATAGAATCATACTCACGTAACCTTCCGCCGTCCCAGGATCTTTTAATAATGGGAACGCAGCTACAATCTCTTTAGCATATCGAATTTTATCTTGTTTTGACGGTTGGTAGCCAAGCTTAGTCACCATCAAGTTGACGACTAAATTCACTAATTTTCGCCGCCCCTGTGCGGTCAGCCCTTCTCTCGCCGCGTACTCGTCCAAGATTTCCTTTCCACCCGGTGAAGCTTCGAGTTCCTTTAATAAGTTCTGATACAGACGAATCCCCAAAATGAAACGTAGTTCAATGCGGATAACGACATTCATTTTAACGAAATATTCTTGGAAATAAATATATAGGCCAAATGATTACCAGGGACTCATATTTTCTTTTCTTGGCAAGACTTGGGTTGCCAGATACGCTGCTGAAGTTACTGGTCAATGAACTCCCCGAAACCGAAACTGTATCCGTGAGAGACGTAACATCTATAATTTGTGACGAAGAATCCAGTCGTTATTGGTTCGTTTTTAGTGGAAGTAATATAATAGCTCGCAAATTTTTGAACTGACTGCGTATATCCGGTTTTCAAGAATGAAGTTCTTAAACAACTAACACGTCACTATCGTTGCGGTATTGGTTTTCTCCCGCGTTAATAATCGGGATACTTCAAAATCGTATTGGCTTATGAAAACACAGACTAATCGAATCGTATATGATTTGCAGGCGCGTATAAATTCATCGAAAACTGGGTCGTCTAAGTCTAATTCTTATTAGGATTTAGCGCGACTGAGGACAGAATTTCTATTCTATAGGTATAATATAAAGAAACATCACCTGAGGGTGTGGCTGGCAAAGATACGACTTTGGGTGTTAAACGGAAGACGGTATCCGGGAAAAAGCTGAATAACGTTGGCTCAATGATTGCGTCGTCCTCGTCACGTAGCACCAAATCGTCAATATTATCGAAACCAAATGCTTCTTTAGCTGTAAATAATTGAACCGAGAGAAACTAAAAAATATATATCAGCTAAGATTCGGAAATGCGAGTAGAGAAATTTAATGAAGAGCGATGGAGAATTCTTGGACCCAACTGTTTCTAAAAATCGAATCGAACACTGGCTGACATCAAATTTGATGCTGCAGGTAACACTTGATGGAGGTTGAAAGAACGTATCTGTACACCTCACGGTGTCTTTAGTTGAAACAAATCCTCAGCCCCAGTGTATATATAACACCTGATGGAGGTTAATAAATAAATACATGTCAAATGATTCCCTCGTCTCGGTGTGGATATCGTGGCAGAAGGCATACCATCCGAGATTCGAATTCTATAATATTAATTATCGAATCATCCGTTTTTTATGAGGATGAATCCATAAATTCGTGAGAGTATGATGAACTTTTCCAAAACTTGAATACTTTTTTGTTTTCAGTTCTTTCCGTACGTTCCAATTTTGAATACGGATATGGGTAAATAATTTGTTACAATTCGACAGCAAATCCATTGCAATTCGTAGGGTTGAATTTCAAGATTATATGTTTGTCGCGACGTTCTAAAAATTTATTCGCCTGGCATCGGGAAAAATTTGATAACATATTATCATTCAGTAACACTTACCTGCCAACAAGAAGTCCTGATATTCGGAGGGAGGCCTGCTACGAGCAGTCACTTTTAACCATTTGGTTTCGCCATAATAGCGTGCCTTGCGCAACTTAAACAGGTTGGCCGAAAATTCGTCATGGTGCACTGATGGTTCGATTGGATGCTGCGTGATTGTAGGGCAATCGTCAGTTACACTTAATAATTGTTCCACAGTCGCAGTATCCATATTGAATAAAGAATTGGTGAAGCCACTGATATTAAAATTAGAATCAGACATTATCGCGTGTGATTCGCTGCTGTTACCGCACTCCATCCTAAACAACGACTAAATGCCGTGAACAATTACCCGATGCGCGAACCGCTAGGGCGCATTGGTGCAAGATTTAACTTGTAATAACATGTACCCGGGCGGTGTGAAAAGAACACCAAATCGGTGTAAAAACAACACCGAATCGGTGTATATTAGAAAGCTTGACTTTACATGTCTAAGGGGGGGCTTATTAGTCTTATTCTCATCCTCGTAGGTGTACAACAATGTCTCAGCAGAGTGCATTCATATTCGACGCCAAATGTAGCCAAAAAATAACACAGATGAATGGTATACAGAGTGGTCCATTTTAATCTTCCCAGGCGAATATCTCAAAAACGAAAAGAGATACGGAAGGAAGTTTGATATCCAACTTGAAGGGTTTCGAAGGGGAAAAATAATGGCGATATCGGTTAGCTGGTGGACTCTCCCTTTTCCGAGATTTTTGAAATGACTTCAAATTTTAGATAGGAAACATATTTTGGGTGTAAGATATCGATAGTGCGATCGAAGACAAATTCGAAAACGCTAAAAAAAAATTTGTTTGAAAATTTTTTTTTGCATTTTTTTTCAATTTTCAGAAAGTTCGAATACTTCGATAAGTATCCACTGTTTCAATGTGGTTAATTATTTCCGTTCAAATAATCACAAATTTCCTTGCCAATCTCGTACTTTCAAACCGTTGGGTGCAGTTTTGAATTTACATGAGACTTCTTTGAAAAGGGTGGAGAACAATGGATATTCGTCGAAGTATTCGGACTTTCTGAAAATTTAAACGAAAACAAAATGAAAAAAAAATTTAAAAAAAAAGTTTTCGAACAAAATTATTTTTGACGTTTTCGAATTTTTCTTCGATCGCGCTATCGATATCTTATCCCTAAAATATGTGTTCCTTATCTAAAATTCAGTCATTTTAAAAATCTCGGAAGTAGTTAGATCCACAAGTTACCCGATATCATTATTAGCTTTTCCCTTTAAAACCCTTCAAGTTTTGTATCAAACTTTTTTTCGAATCTCTCTTAGTTTTTGAGATATTCGCCTGGGGAGATTAAAATGGACCACCGTGTATTAAAGTCTCGCGCCCGCTACGTTGTAGCGAACCGTGGCGAACTGAAGAAAACCGTAGCTATCACCCGAAGAATCAACAAAGTATATTTAAGATAATCACAAGTATCTTGTGATTGTCTTTTCTGGACAAAAAAAATGTATGATAGCCACTATTTTCTTCGAATCACCGCGGTTCGCTTAGTTTCGCTCCGAAAGGAGTGAAGCCCAAGGATCAATAATAATAATAACATTCAAAACCGCGTCAGTGGTGTCATCCTGGGGTAGAGTATTCAGTTGACTCACGTCCTACGAATCGAGCAATTTACTTACACTGGGGATGGTGTATTCTGGAGTAGAAAGTCGAGTATATTAATTTTTACACACCGAATTGTCCCGAATGATAACACCGAGGCATGCTTCTTTGTAAAATTAACTTCCCGCAATCTCAGTTTCAAGAAATAGTCAAATAATGACAGCTTATAAGACACCTGAACTACTTCATTAACACCAGACAGTGTCTATCACCACTGAGAGTCATGAATGGTGTTGATATCTGGAGAATGACACCATTAACTATTCCACCAAATCATGGGAGTACTTTATACTGCTGAAAAATGTTTTAATTGACACCGAAATTCCTGACAACAAACTCCAAGCCTATGTACACCGCTAATTTTTTACAGTGTATTTTCATTATACGATTCATCATTTTCAATAGTTAAGCAACAGATACGTCAACGCGCGAATCGTGTTAGGTCAGTTTAATAATTTTTCTTTCCTCTCAAGATAATTAAATTAGAATAACTTAAACTCTTAAAAAGAGAATATTTTCGACTTCGCGATTTACGTGTCAACGTAATTCATATCAATCATTGTTCAATCGTTTATTCATTTTATAACACCACTATATTTTCAATCATCTTTCGCATATGGTTCATTTGATAATTATTGTGCATCATTTGAATCACATATTTAACCAGAATCGCTTTCAGAATATACCTTAGCTTTTACCAGTTAAATTCTTATTTTCATTCATTTCATTGCATGACCTAATCCAATCATCATAGGAATATATTGGCCTCATATAATTAAACAAGACGTATGGCTCTGTATAGAGCTAGGTAAGTAAGTTCCCATATTACTGATTTATCGAAAGATAGGTCTTATAAAAAAATTAAATTCAAGTGCTACGTGAACTACCAACCGCTTGGGCTTCACCCTCACGTAACAAAAGTGATTAATCATACAAGCACAAATCATCAGATATACTGTATCAAAAATCATATGGTCAACTGCATGGTTCATCGTGTAATCCGTTTTATATGTTAATTTACAAAATATATCATATGATAAATTACATTCAGAATTTTTTCCTAACATTATGTGATTTATCACATGAACATTTTCAGTAGGGAAAACAAGTTTCATAAAATTAAGTGGTTTATTTTTGATAACATTAGACACATAGGTGTAAATGTATACATATTACATGAAACATGAAAGATCTGTGATTTCATCTCTTGATATTAAAAAACCAAAAATTACAGTAAATAAAAATAACGACAGTACATTATGATTTATCACATTAAGATATTCAATAGGGAAAACTGGTTTCATAAAATTCATTATTGAAATCAATAATAGAATCCTCTGAACCACAGAAGAAACACTTTTTCATTTTTAAATACACGTAATTGTTGGTACAAAGTACGTATATACTTTTCGTTGTTTAAAGGGCAATCCCTAGTCGCCCACCTCCTTTTTGTCGAAAAAGGGGCGGAGTTGACACATGTCGATTATTATCCGAACCCAGGCGTCGAAAACGCAAAAACAAAATGCATAGCGTTAATTCTATTTCAATTCCGAACAGATACGTACAAAAACATATTCGTTTCATGCGAAAATAGAGCTTTCAGATCGCATTTAGATTTGTCAAGTGTGAATTTCCTCGGCGGCCAATATTATGCAGCTGTCCCCCGAGTTCGGCTGGCCCGGGAGGTAGGCGGCGCCACAAATATATCGCTCCGACGCAAGGATAGTACACTAAAGACAGTGACATCCTCGGCTCCAACGGTAAATCTAGGAGTCCGTGGGTAGGACGCGCTTGGTATTCTGTGGGTAAGACCGCGCTGGCAGGCCGCCGTGTTACACGGTGCGTAATCTCTCCGGCACACCGATCGAAATAGTCAGCTGTCAGTGATAAAGACACGCGGGAAGCCCGAATCATTGGAAATGGTTACGGAACATTGTTATTGCGTTCAAGAAGCGCAGAAGACTAATAGAGCCAGAACATTTCATCGGTAAGTGCATAAACAAAATACAGCTGTAGTGTAAATTACCTTCATTAGGTTAGGTTTTCTTCGATTATTTACGATAAATCATCTCGCTAAAAAGTCGTTGGGAACGCATGTATATAGGTATGTATGTATTGTACACATACAAACCGAGTAGTATACGCAAAGAATACTTGTGACATTGAATATTTTTTATTTCGCAGGTTTGCAATTCAGCCAAACCTACCCCAATCACGGTCGCAAATCAATCAATATTTTCAACTCCTGAAAATGACGAGGTTGTAACCGGCTAATTTCAACGAGGATGCGGAGCACGTCCAGTTGTCCGTGGTAAATCAGTCCGTAGAACATACGTGTCAACCTTCGTGGAATATGCTTCTCTTCGTCACGGCAAGCAGGTATTCATGCACTTGGCGGAGGATGACAGTCATCAACAGTGCCTACGAGATGAACATGTACACATACTTATGAAGCATGTTTGCTTTCTCATATTCTCGCAGGTGATGGAAAAAAAGATGACGAGCCCAGCGAGAACAGCCAATCCCGATACAATCGCTTCCGAGGGCCCTGTTTTCCATCCTCAGGCTGCCGAGTGTCTCAAGGGAAGACTTCAGTGAAACTTGTAAAATATCTACAGAGGGTCGAACAAAAAAATTCTTTCAGCAATGTTCGGATTATGTTAGCATACGTGCATAGAAACCAATTCTCAAATCTATGCGATAAAAGTGGATGCACCAGGAACCTTTCGCAGTGCTACGCAGGAGCTTCTGCGGAAGATTTCTCGCGCATACACTTTCATATGTCAGATCATACAATGATAGGTTTTTTTTTTCTCAAGAATTCGTGATGAATATTTTGCAGTGTCAAGGATAACAAAAATTTATCAGTCACTTTCTGTTGGGAGGAATATATTATGATTTTCAGACGTTTCTTCTTTCAAATTCTGTATACGCTTGTCAATTTCTAAGAATTTCGATAAATTCATCTACGAAAGTTTCTAATTTGATAGAAATGGTCAAATTAATATCCGAATCATAATTGTTATTCATGTAACAAACTGAAAAGGGCATTACATACAGACAAGGGGTTTATATTAATTTGAAATCAAAGTTTGATACTAGACCAAAATAAAAGATAAACTAGGTACAGTAGACTCCCGTTAAGTGCTCATGCTCGGGGCTGTAGACAACCTAAATTCGGAGAAATGCGCACTTGAATGGAGCCCCCACTACGCTTACTAGTTCTCGGAAATACTACACAGTATAATCGAACTAACAAAAGAATAGGCGGCTGCAACCACATCACCCATAGAAAGACGGCGCAAGAGTGGGGGATCTGTCGATTCTGCGAAATATGCCGAAAACGTCGAAATTCCATGAAAGCGAGCACTTAACGGGGGAACACTTAACGGGAGTCTACTGTAATTGTCAACGATTCATGTTATCTTTTTATTGGTAAATTTAAAAGATCAGTTTGCTATTTCTACTAGTATAACTAGATTCAAAAAACTTGAATTGCCAGATATGAATAAGGGAATTGGGAAAAGGAATCACTATTATAATTCATTTTTATATTCTGTTAAAAAATGAAGATAAAACCATTTCTACTAAAAATTATAAAAGAAAATTGAAACCTGCAATTTAAGCTTTGAATAATTTGGTATTATTTAAATAAAAAAATTAATAAATAAAGAGAAAAGGAGGGTGAAATAACAAAAATAAAATAAACCACTGTAATGAAGCGTTGCTTGCGTTAGGTTAGATTAGCTTTTAAGTTTTAGTTTTCGACCAGTCTACGGACAGACTTTAGTCTCTGTAGCGGTATGATGGATGATTGTAATCCACATAGTACTTGTATTTATTCAACTGGGAATAATGATGATAATAATAATAATAATGTATTCATTCCATCTATCCTTCAACAACAAAAACCACTCGGTAATTCAACCACCCTTTTATCGTTATGGCCGTAAAGAAGAAATAAAAGAGAACCACTTCACTAAATCCGTGAGCGCTGGTGGCTGGTCGCTTTCAGAGTGCGTATAAGTAGAGTGGAGCAAAGGTGGTAATTCTTGCTGATTGGCTCTGTTAAATCCGCCATTAGTAGCCGCGGCCTAATTAATTTATTAATTTATTATTAACATTTTTTAAATAAAAAATTAATTAATTAATAAATTTTTATTTTTATTTTAATAATTCAATAAAATTCGTAAAAAAACAAGTGAAATTGAGTAACATTTACGTTGGGAAAGTTTAAGTTAACGTAACCTGAAAAACTCCGTTTTCGTTTACAGTGTTATTGTGGTGTTATCAAAGAAACTTTTATATATTTTGTAATTAAATTATTTTAAACAGTTAAGTAAACGATTAATAAAAATGCCATCTTGTGCTGTGATGAAAAACTATACCTATATCTTTAAATAATAAAAGTTATTTGTTTTTAACATTTCCCTAAAAGTAATTATATTTTTGTGGATATAAAAATGACAATAAAAAATCAACGCTTTCTGTTAAATTTGATTATAATTATATTACTTGCACAATTAGTGCTACCAATTTTTAGATATATATTATTTTGTAACTATATTATAGTTATTAAATAATGAATTTCTGTCTTTTTTTATAAATTATAAATTATTCATAAAAATTTTATTCAAAAAATTTATAAAAATTTTATATTAAAAAACTAATTTCAATATTAATTCAAGAATTTTTTTTATGATAAATATCTAATAATTTTTATTTTTATATATATATTTTTTATTT
>OZ001260.1:14672219-14707143 GCA_963924015.1 Macrophya annulata
GTTGCGAGTTTCGTGAAAAAAACGAATTGCCTAATTTTCCCACTTTCCCCAAAATCGCTTAACTGTTATTTTTACATTCTTTATAGATTCCTCAATAACTCGTATGCTTTTTAAAATATTTGAGACGGTACGTCGTAGTTAAAAAAAATAAAAATCATTTGTTTCCAGAAAAACTGAATTATTAAACGCGTCTTAGCCATATTAATGAAAATTGTACTCCTATTTTATTATAAATAATATACTCAAGTAACTCACCTACATTAGAAGTTGTAACAAATTTTCTATTACATTGCTTAATTATTCAGTTTTTCTGAAAAAAAAAATAGTATTACTTTTTATTTTACTCCGGCGTACCGTCGCAAATATTTCGAAAAAAAATTAGAGTTATTGAGGAATCTATGAGGCATGTAAAAATAATAGTTTTGCAATTTCGCATGAAAAGAACCACGGTAAAGAACAAAAATTTGAGAGAAAATAGTTGCTTTTTATCGTGAATTTATTAAGCTGAAAATCTGTCCATTGTGCCTACAAAAGCTCTTGATCACCTCAAAAACGTATCATTAAATTTTCAAACAAATCGGTCAAGTAGACCCTGGGAAGAAAATTATTTTCCGTCCTTGAGTATTTTTTTTTTTCCAAAAACCAATTGAGATTGAGATCTGATAGTAACAGGATCTTAGTATTTGAATAGTACCTACTTATTCATGAAATATGATTAAGATATTCGCAAAAGATATTTTTAAGCCATGGTTATCACCCCGTGACTTCTGAAGAAATGAAGCCGAAACCATCAAAATAAGCTAATTATTTCAACTAAAAAATTGTTTTTATTTTTTTTCTATTATGGCGTACCTTTGTGATGTCCGTACGTCACACAACGAGAATGTTCTTGAGAAATACCGTAAATTGATAGGGGTTCGCTCCCGCTTTACGTGCTGGCGCACAACTAAGGATAGTGATGGGCAGGTGATTTAATGATTGAATGTGGAGAAATATATATGACTTAGTTTATTGATAACAATAATACGAGTGAAGTGGGTGATTAGTAATGAGGAGTGAAGGAGTAATGTCGAGAGTGAGTGATCAAGGGGTTAATGAATAGTATTGAGATTGGCGATTTAGAGTAAGGATTGGTTTGTAAAGAGAAGTGTTGTGTTGAGTGATTAGGAGTGTAATGTATTGGGTGATTGTTGGGATAGAGGATGTGTGTATGGGAAGATGGTTGACCGAGAAGTGAAGAAGTGAATAATAAGAGGAATAAGGTAAACTAGGGATTTAGGTAAGGTGGGAGGCCACGTGTAGCTGAGGATGCATCAGACCACCGGATGCATACTCAGCGGATTATCTAGTAACGTGGAGGCTAGAGGAAATTATAGATAGGGTGACAGGAAGTGGGTGATAGATGAGGAAGGTGAAGTCTGGACGTAACACCTTATTGAAAAATCTGAAAAAAATATATGTTATAGGGTAACATATAGGGTTTTGAAAACAAATATCTTTGTGATTGTACCAAAATTGTATCATAGTGAAATAATAGAATTTCGGTAAAGTTTTTTGTTTTTTTTTAAGGAACCTATAAAGCTAGGTATATATAGTTGTTATTTATTTTTGAAAGAGCTATTGTGAGCCACAAAAAAATACTAAATTTTCAGATCGATCGGTGAAGTCAATCCTGAGAAATCAAATCGGTGAAGTCAATCCTGAGAAGAAACAAATTTTCTATTTATTAATTGTTATTCGTTTTTTCGAAAACCAATTGACATACAGATCTATAACTTTCAGAATCTTGATATTTCATCAATACCTACATATCCTCAAAATATGATGAAAATATCTTTCCGGGGCCGATTCACCATTCTTATCCCCCTATGGCCTTTCGGGATTTTACGCGTGGTCCACTTTGCCCCACATATTCCGAAAAATTTGATATTCATTAGCCAAAAAAACCAATGATAGGTAACTTATCCATAAGCTAGAAATTTCTTGAATATTATAGTTTGTGTACACTAGGTGCAATTTGTTCTGATTTTACTACACCGTCCTTTACTTGTGGAAAATTTATACCAGTATTTCTTAGCAATTACAGTGAAACCTCCCTATAACGGACACCTTCGGGACCGGAAATCTTGTCCGCTATTAAGAAGTGTCCGTTATTGTGAAAATGGCTCATTTTTTATAGCACAAATATGTCGCATTTTATTGCGGATAAACATACAAACGAAACATGTATTTCAATAGACGAAAGTATCAATGGAAGTACATCTTCGAAATACTATTACAAAAGAAATAAAACGTTTTGACGTCTCGATTTTTGACCTTTTTTTCACCCCCTGAAAGCACTCGGATTTCAAAAATTTATTGGGAAAAGTTTCTCGGAATAACGTAACGCGTTTACCCTAAAAATAGATAGGTGTAGATAATTTATCGCCGGTTTTGATGAAAATTGAGCTACGGCCGTGCAATGAACGAACTGGAAATTTTGCTGCCGTGTCCGCTATTAAGAGGTTTTATCATGGAAAACTGCATTCCCAGCAGTGTCCGCGTCCGTTATTCAGAGTGTCCGTTATTAGGAGGTATATTGTCCATTAAAGACAATGCTTTTCTGCCGGGGATTTTTAACTTGTCCGTTCTAAAGAGGTGTCCGCTGTTGAGAGGTGTCCGCTGTTGAGAGGTGTCCTTTAAGAGAGGTTTTACTGTAGTTATTTCCAATGAACAGATGGCATCAAAGCCCAGCAGCGTTACGCCCGCAGCCAGGCGAAATGGCCAATCTCATTTCACAGATTGATTTGGGCCTTTCATTGAATGAAGGCTCACAAAAAAAAAAAACAACATTGGATCCGCAGCAAACTGGAACAACCAAGTTTGATTCAGTAAACGAATCGGATCCTCCGTTGGAGAAAAAGTTAGAGCAGAAGCTGGATTCGCATCATTCAGAAAATAGCCTGAACGACAGTTCTGACGAAGAAGAGGTAGCGCTCGAAGGAAGATACATCGTTGACATCGGTTACATGCTGCAGCAGCTGCATGAAAAATTCGATGATCATAACCCACTTTCGATTTGCACGTTTCGAGACGTTATACAATCGAAGTCTCGTCGCTACGGTTTGCAAACGCAAATCTTTTTTCGGTGCAGGGTATGTGATTTTGAGGATAGCGTTTGGACAGATCGTAAGGACGACGAAACGATGGACATCAATCGAAGTGCTGTCGCAGGAACTTACGCCACAGGGATCGGGTTTTTGCAGTTGGAGGAACTGTTGGCTTCCATGAGTAATCCGTGCATGTCGTCAGCAACCTATACAAAACACGACTTGCAAGTTATCGCAAGGTTTGAAAAGGCGGCTCTCACCGAAATGAAGCAGGCTGGCGAGATTGCCAAAAAACGGGTGCTGGACACAGGGGATTTCATTGAACACAACGGCATCAAAATTCCCTTTATTACCGTTGTTGCCGACTGCGGATGGATGAAACGATCGTACAAAACGGGGAAATATGATTCCCTCTCTGGTGTTGCTGCGATCATTGACCAGCATACGCAGAAAGTAATATTTATCGGAGTCCGCAACAAATATTGCTGTATTTGTGAAATGGCTGCGCGGCTTGAAACAACACCCAACGATCATGCTTGCTTCAAACATTTGGGCCGTTACCAAGCATCTACGGCGATGGAAAGCGACGCGATATTGGAAGGATTTAAAAACAGTATGGAAATGCACGGACTCATCTACAAGACTTTGGTCGCAGACGGGGACAGCAGTGTTTAAAAATCCATTTTAGACAACGATCCGTACGCCGAGTACGGCCTTGTCGTTGAGAAGAAAGAATGCGTCAATGATCTGCACCGAAATTTGGCGCGAAAAATAACCGAGGTAGCCAATACCAAAGGCCGAAATATTTCTCGACTGAAGACAATGGTACGCGGTACCGTACTCAAGTTCAGGGAGACTATTGAAATGTCAGTAGTGCATCGCCAAAGAGATACGGTTGAAGCTTCAACGAATTCTCAAAAAATTGAGCTCCTGAAGACTGATGTCCAGAACGCACCGTACCACGTTTTCGGTGACCACAGGAGATGCAACGAGCTGGAAGGATGTTGCCAGCAAGAAACGACTGCCGAAGGGATAACCATCGTCGAAGATCTCAAGAATGCAGGGCTCTTTCAGCAGCTGGAAGAGGCCTTAGAATATTTGAGTTTACACGCCGACAGCTTACTCTACGACGCTACCGACAACGTCGCAGAATCCTTCAATGGCACAGTATGCAAGCTCACGGGTGGAAAAAGAATCAACTGCAGCGTGAAAGGATCCTTTCAAGGCAGAGCTTATGGTGCTATGTTACAACACAAAACTCTCAGTGTCCTCTCGAAACTCCACCACAACGAGCGAAAGAAGCCGCCCAGTACCAAGATCGCTTTAGAATCCCGACGCCAGCGCAAATTACGCAACAGAGCTGAGCGTATGAAAGCGTAAACTGAATCGCATTCACTCTGTCGTGGTACGAACCGAAAACAACGGGGACAGGAAAAAATTACGGTCCCAATGCCGAGAAGCCTGATATGCCCGCCTATGTGTACGATGAGATGGTGACACTCCATCAATCCCGATCACTTGACAATCGAAACAATCGTATCGAGATTGAAATCAACACAAGAGGGCAGGCCGACAATCCACTCTGCCGGTCGATGCGACGAAAGATCCTAACTGCTTCTAACTTTGGTAGAGTCTATAAAATGCGGAACACTACATCGTGTGCTCCCACAGTACAGTCCATACTGTACCCATCGGTGAAGAGTACACCCGCTATGGTCTGGGGTCGGACAAACGAAGCTAAGGCCATCGATGAGCTGCAGCAGGGATTAGCAGACGAAGGATACCCTGTGACGGTTAAATCGTGTGGGCTGTTCATCGATCCGAAGTTGGGATTTCTGGGTGCCAGTCCAGATGGTATCATCGACGATACCACCATCGTTGAAGTGAAATGTCCAAAGTCGGCTCTAGATCACCGTCCAGAAGATGCGATCCAACAAGTCATCACCGAAATCTCTAGGTATTTCGACAAGAATGATCCATCGAAGATGAGCACGAGTCATCCTTATTATTACCAGGTGCAGCGACAGTTGCATATAACGCGCGCCAAAACGTGCTACTTCGTTGTGTGGTCACCATTGGGTTTGAAGTATGTTCAAGTGCCACGCGATGACGCATTCTGGAGGGATCATATGGAACCGTATCTAACCCGGTTTTACAACGAGTGTATGCTGCCAGAAATCATAGACAGTCGATACACTCGTAAAATGCCTATCCGTGAGCTAGAATATATTCTGAGAGCCAGGCAACTGAAGATCCAGGCCGACAAGGCATCAAAAACAGGTAGGAATGGCGACGACAGATTACCCGGCCAATCGCAAAGCATGGACAGCGAACGCGGCATAGGAAGTAGGCTAACTTCCGAAGCCAGGAAAGTTTTACCTACGAGGTTAAGTCGAAAGAACCCCAAAGACCCAGAATCTTGGATCGTTACATCATCGGACGAACGTACTTGTTTGTCAGATGACGAATCGAGGGTGATGCCTATAAAAAAAAATAAATTAAAAAAAAAGTAACGGTCACGCGAGGGAGATGACCTTCTTCGAAACTACTCCCGATTTTCCCATCTTTTTTCTAATTCTTCTCTCTCTTTCCATCTTTTTTCTAATTCTTCTCTCTTCCCATCATTTTTTATCAGTAAACGTTTTTGAGTCCCCAAGATTAGTCACGGTCACGCGAGGGAGATGACCTTCTTCAAAACTACTCCCGATTTTCCCATCTTTTTTCTAATTTTTCTCTCTTCCCATCATTTTTTATCAGTAAACGTTTTTGAGTCCCCAAGATTAGTCACGGTCACGCGAGGGAGATGACCTTCTTCAAAACTACTCCCGATTTTCCCATTTTTTTTCTAATTCTTCTCTCTTCCCATCATTTTTTATCAGTAAACGTTTTTGAGTCCCCAAAATTAGTCACGGTCACGCGAGAGAGATGACCTTCTTCAATACTACTCCCGATTTTTCTATCTTTTCTCTTCACATTATTTTCTGTCGTTCGCAGCTCTTCGGAGCTGATGGAAGAAGTCGTCGCAGTTTTGCATCCCCCCACCGGGATGAACGAGCTGACCGACACGAATTCAAAAACCGTCGCAGTTTCGCATCCCCTCGCCGGAATGAACGAGCTGACCGACACGAATTCAAAAACCGTCACAGTTTCGCATCCCCTCGCCGGGATGAACGAGCTGACCGACATGGACAGGAGCGAAACTCCTTGGAAGACATTGTCAATTAGCCTCCTCGTGGCGTCTTCTGAAAATACTCGTGTTTACGCGAGTTGCTAATAATTGACGTTAGATATAAGAAATCAAAAAAATAGAATCAAACAAATACAACTGTAATAAAGATGTAATTCCTGAGTATTTTTTTTCATCAAAATTTTTTCATTCCTACAATGCTCATCAAAATTTATTTAATATAGGTACTGCAAATTGGTAGTTGTGAAAATGATCAAGTCTATTGAAATTTGAAGGTCACTCAAGACCATTGGTGGTTTATTAGATTTTTTTTAATTCAATTATTGAGCGACCATTGAATAATAATATTCTTATTTGAAAAGGCTCAGCCGGGTTTGCGTGTGAAATGTGCCCCTGAACCGAATTAAACTTGCTATGTGTCAAATTTTAGCTTCTTATGAAAAACAAAGATCGCTCAAATTTCGATCTTCCATCTTCACTATTACGCAAAATTTTCACAGGAATATTTTCAATCCAAAAATTATGAATAAAAATTGTACATCTTTCACATATCTGTGTGCATGTTTGAGATTGTTCTCAGATTTTTTTACGATAAACTTCATCTTTGAAAAATCCCTGAAGACTTAGACCGTAGACTATCGATGCATTTTAAAAAGTGACTCTTCTTTTTTCTACAGTATGAAGATCTCGTCACGCTTGATTTTCTGTAATTTTTTCAGATTTTTCGGAAAGGTGCGCCATTGTCAGAAAAATCAAAAGTCTACTTTCCGATCTTTTTTTCACAGAAAATAGCGTACTCACCTAACTAATTATTCAGGTTACGCATTTCCGTCATAGAATGGTTTCCTAAAACAATTTAGAATACTTTCTTATTTTGGGTATTCTAGATTTTCGGGTATAAACAAAATATAATATACAAAAATACGAAAACAATTATGAAAAAAAAAAAAAAAAAAAAAAAATCGAGGCGGAACGCTCTCCTGAAAGTTTTAGGATCTCTTTAGTACATGAACATCTACCTTGCAGTTGAATTGTTATCGAAAAAAATTATGCTCTTTGTTCGCGGAACAAAAAACCAAAGTATATTGAAAAATTAGAGAGCAAAAATGTTTTCTCGAAGATTTTGAGTTTCATGGCGTGAAAGGTGGGAGTTTTCTGATTCTGAAGCTGTAGTCAAAAATATTTTTCTGATCCTAAAACCTAAAAGATCCTGATAGTGAGGATCCCCAAAATATTTCTTATTTTGTTTTATTATATCCAAAATAATAAAGTATTCCAAATTGTTTCAAGAAACCATTCGATGACAAAAATTCGTGACCTGAATAATTGAATTAGATACTATTTTTTGTGAAAAAATGCTCAAAAAGATGGTTTTTGATTTTTCTGATAATGGCGCGCCTTTCCGAAAAATCTGAAAAAATTACAGAAAATCAGGCGTGACCAGATCTTCATACAGTAGAAAAAAGGAGTTAGTCACTTTTTAAAATCGATCAATAATCTACGGTCTAAGCCTTCAGGGATTTTTCAAAGCTGGAGCTTATTGCGAAAAAATCTGCGAAAAATGTGAAACATGCACACAGACATGTGCAAGATGTAGATTTCTTATTATAATCTCTGTATTGAAAGTGAGGTAGGAATCGCATGAAAAGTAAAAATCACTTTCCTGTGAGTTTTTAGCGTATTAATGAAGATGGAAGGTTGAAAATTGGGCGAATTTTTTTTCTCATAAACAGCTAAAACTTGACACATGGCAAGTTCAATTCGGTTTAGGGGCACATCTCACATGTAAACCCGGCTAGACCATTTCCGTATGTTTCTCTACAGTCTAGCTCGAAAAGGTTGAATCAGTGAGCAAGTGAAGAATATAATGTCCTTTGTTTTGGCCAACTAAAGTTACTTTCAGATACATATGGAAAAATACGGATTGAAAAAGAAACAAAAAACTATCACGAAATATATTTCATGAAGAATGATGGGGAATGAATTGTAGATTTCGGATTACTTTCTGTAGTTGCACTCACTTCTAGTATCGCTCCGCTTTCGTAAGCTTTCTGCCCCCCCCCCCCCCCCCCCCCCCCCCGCGCCTCTGCTTCTTCTACCGCTTTCCTCCTGCCGGCCTAGAAGGTAAAATATTCTCAAATTTCGGGAGCCATCACATTTCGTGACCTATGCGCAGTATGAATTTACTGCCTAGAATATGATAGAGCATAGGATCTGAATTCACGGCATAAATAACGGATGATTACGGAAACTATAATTCACGGTAAAATTTTTTATCTCCCACAATAATTCTGTACTTTACAAAGAAAATTGCCAGAGTTCTTAGTATTTAAATTGAACCAAAATTGTAGTTTTTACCGATTATGTTCGCAAGTTACAATACATAGTTTATACAACAGGTACAAAAGTACGAACCTTTAACGTCACCCATGCTATAATGCAAAACAAATAGAGATAAAATCATGATAGAATTTTGTGAAATTGTATATAATCTTATAGAATTTATCACAATCACTATTTTTTACCGGTAGTCTGATTTTCATGACTATTTGCAAAGACTGTATAACATTAAATAAAGATTAATATGTATCTTTCGATTCAAACTAGGCTTGGTACCAATTGGTTCGAATAATCGAGGATCTGCTGTACGATCTTTGAAATTATGAGAATTGAGTGTTGTGTAAATTTTGCAGAATAAATGTGAGGTTCGATTGAATTACCTCGATCTTTTGTCTAAGGTCGACCTGGTTCTTCTTTCACCCTTTCTCCTCCTCTGCTTTTTGTTTCTTCGCTTTCCCGGTTCCCATCTTCCGCCTTTCCAATTCCATTTCCCGCCGCAACTTTTCCGCCCTCTTCAATTCCTCGTCCACCTTCTTCATTGTCTCCTCCACCTCCTTCCATTTTTCGGACAATTTAGCCGCTTCGTCTGTCATTATTCCTAATCCAAAAAGCATGGGGTCATGAAAATCATTACGGGTAGTGATGATATTAATAGGGTGTTTACGATACAGATAGTAGTATGATAAACCACGTTCCACGTTCGTTCGTTTTGGAAAGGATTCATCGAATTTTACCTTCTCTAAGCTCTTAACAGATTTCTGTAGTTTCTTCAGATAATTCAACGATGCATGTCCTAATCTGAAATGCCATAGCATAGCCTCGTCTAATTTCTTAAGCTTTTGTGGTTTAATCTCAAATGGATTTATCTTGGGCTTTTCGTCCATATTCTTGACTGCCTCCAGATTATCTATTTTTATTGTTCCTCTATATATTCGGTTGTTGTCCCATTCAATTTTTTCTGCTCTATCTATGTTGACCTCTTTGTTTTCATTTGAATCTATGAGCTTCTCTTCGTTCTCCCTCCCAATCGCAGAACTAGCATTTTCAACCTCTTTAGCTTCTTCACTGTCTCCCTCCGATCTTCGCAAGTATTTATCTACAATGCTTGTCTGTGATTGTCCTGGAAGCTCATCCTCTGTTACTATTGCCATTTTACAGTTGAACTCCTCTGCCTCAAAGATTTCTTGATTTTGTTCGCTGTCCTTTCTGACTCTAAAGTTTATTATCCAGTTTGGTTTCTCATATGTTCCTCTTAAAATTGTTTCGTTGGTGGTTTTATTGTAAACTCTAAGTATTTTGTCATCTAAATATATGCTAAATCCCGTATCTGCTAATTTTCTGAGGGATAACAGATTATCTGTGATATCTCTAGCGGCAATCACGTTTGTTAGTTTTATAATTCTATTTTCAGGTGAGCTTGGTATCAATAACAGATCCCCTTTACCATCTATCAGTATGTCTGCTAAATCGTTTTTATTAGCACTCTTAATAACCTCATTTTCGCACCTCTTAAAATCTCTTAATATTATATTGTCGTTAACAATATGATCAGTTGCGCCTGAATCTGCTATGAAGTTTATGGACTCTATTACATCTAACTAGGAGTCGGTCGCACCTCCGGATCAAAGATCTTGTCTCCACTTTTGGGGGTGTTTTCTGGTACCAAAATATAAATTACCTGCTATATAACTCTCCTGATTGGGCCTTCATTCTTCCAATTTGCACAATATACTGTACCGATGAGCATTCAATGAGTCTGGCTAATTGCGCCGGAATAATTCATTGAGGTTGAGCGTTATAAGATTCCACATTAGAGTGCAAATTTGTACATTGTATTATGTAGTTATTGTACACCAGATTCTCAAAACTTATCATCCTAGATGAAAAATCATCTCATTTTGTGTCTATTGACATATTGTCTCTCGTCTTCTATCAATCGTAGCGTTCGTTTGATGAATTCAAAAATCTCATTTTACTCGAAAATGTTGAAAACATTGTCAGTCCCAATAATTTCACTGGCAGCACTGGCAATTCCGAGGCAATTAGCCAAACTCATTAAATGACCATCGGTAGAGTATATTGTGCAAATTGGAAGAACGAAGGCCCAATCAGGAGAGTTATATAACAGGAAATTCATATTTTGGTACCAGAAAACACCCCCAAAAGTAGACACAAGATCTTTGATCCAGAGGTGCGACCGACTCCTAGTAAGTCAAGCTTACCTGTTTGCTTTTGCCCTTTATCTTTTCCTCCAGTTGTTCTTCTAGCGTTTCCGTGATTTGCATTGCGGGGTTTACTTACTCTGCCTCTATTGTCGACTCTCTTTAATCCTTTCTGATCATTCTTATTTTTGTTTTCACTCTTATAGTTAGAGTTTTTATATTTTGCACTTCTATTTGTTGAGGAAATGAGAAAATGAGAAGAACACCGAACACTTACAATCACTTAGATTTTATTCTTAATAAACAGTCAGGTACTCAGTGTGGAGAATTCAGTGAGTGTGTGTATGAGTGTGCTGAGTTTATGAGAGTCAGTTATGCGGTGAGATTCAAATAATGAGTAATGAGATTATGAGAGTTTCTGAATTGTATTAATTCACTTGAGCACAATCAAGGATTATATTAATCACATGAGCAGACTATTTTGACCTTATAACGCAATGATATAATTTACTGAAGTTTTACATGGAGCAACACGTGTCTCGTAGGCAAAACTAAGAGCAAGTAATGGCTGCCGGAGAAGCCGGCGTTACGGTGAGTCTTCATTGGTCGTGCGTGAGTGTGGCAGGTTCGCGACGAGCGACAACTGTAGACAGCGCTCTCTTTGAGAGGACTGTTTCTCGAACACTATTGAAATTATTTTTATAGTATGGTTTGTTTTCATTGTTTCTTGTTCTGATCTAAGCACCAGCTTGTGGACAGTCACTGCCCTTGTGATTTTTTATCTCTTAGCAGTTATAGAAGAACCACCTGTTTGTGTCATTAAGGTTACACTCTTTTGCCCAGTGTCCCGGTTTGTTGCATCTGTGACAACGATTCTCTGAAGTCGAGATCTGTTTTGGGAATGTTCTTTGGGCTTTAGGCTCCTCTTTGATGTCGTTCTTCTTTTCTGCCTCTAGTTGCAAAATAAAGCTCTTTATTTCCTCTAGATTCATTTCTTTGGCTATTGTTTGTCTTCTGATTAGATCTGCATTTCTAAGTTTCGGATTTATAGCAGTCACAGCTTGGTAGAACGAAGATCGTTTTTCTTGATCTGTCAGAGGTACCGCGTCTTCACATCCTTCATATTCTCTAATGATTGAGTCGAATCGTTCGCAGAAATCATTGACCTTTTCATCTTTTCGCATTTTGATTTGGTAAAGTCTTGCCCTCACCGATGTATGTGTAACGTTTACTTCGCTTTTTCTATGACCTTTTAGTTTCTTCAGGATTTCTCTAGGATCTGATTCATTCAAAATTTTCTTATGATAATTTTCATCTAAGTGATTGATGATTATGTCTCGAACGAGATTCTTTCGTTTTGTGGATGTTACTTCTGAGATATTGTCGGGACCTGGTGTTTTAGAATCTATTACATCTAGTAAATCATTGCTGGTCAGGTAAGATCTCAAGTAGTCCATCCAAAGATCAAAGTTTGATTTCTGTGACAATTTGTACTCCCTTCTAATGTTTATTTTGTTATTGAGAAACTCATTCCCTACTACTTTCTCCAGCAATTCAACATCTTTGTTGATGTTATTTTGATCAGTTTGCTTTGGTATCTTATTTGTGTTGGCAGTTTCAGTGTAATTTTCTGGTTGTCTTTTCACATTTTTATCATCTAATTTTTCGTAAGAATGATCTGAGTTTGATTTGTCGACCTCTTTAGTTGTTTGATTGTTGCTCGCCTCTAGATATTGGAGTCGAAGTCTCTCTGCTTCTACGTTGTTCCTTGAGACGTCAGCTAGTGTTGTGACCATCTTTTGGACTCCCTCCATAATTTTGGCTAATTGAGTCACAGAAGAGGATATTTCTTTAAATGCCTCCTCCGTCTTTTCATTCTGCCTATTATGCTGTTCTTGTTGCATTTGGTAACAAGGGTTTGTTGTTGCATTAGTGGTTATCGGCTTGTAGACTAAGTAGTCTGTGATAGTTGGTTTTTGCTTCTGCTCTTGTCTCTCTTTATCCTGTAAGCTCTTCATTTTTGTTGTGAACATTAAACTCAAAAATTATTACCTGGGTCTCTTAGGGATTGTAAATATTGTCAGGCCTGACCATCTAATTCCTTTTCTAACTCTAGATTTCACAGCACTCTATATACCTACACTCGTATGTGCTATACATACTACGCAAAGGTGTGTGAGAGAATTCGGAGAGATTATGGAATGATGTAAAAAAAACTTCTTACTCTTATCGGATGTGTTTGGTTCCTCTAAGTTTTTAATCTGAGTTTTCTCAGCCTCTTTGGTTTCTGTTGTTGATTTTTCTTCAATACTTTTAGTGAAATCTTCATTCTCGTAGTAACTCTTTATTACATCCTCATCGCTCTCATAATCTTTCATGTAAGGAATAAATCCCTTCACATTTTCATCCTCCGAACCCTCTTCTGCCATCTGTTCCAGGATTTTGAAACGAACATTTGATTAGATTATTTTTTTTTTTTTTTTTAATAATCAGCTTGCCATCTCTTAACTCTATTAATCTCTATAACTCTAGTGTTCTCTTTAGATTGCATCTAATATCCAGTAATTTTTTGATGCTTGTATGTAAGTATACAGTACAAGAATGTTCTGTTTCGTGTTTCTAGGCCGAAATTAATGCACAGCAATTAAGGATGACTTGAAACAGGGGACTGTGTCTCTCCGCAGCACTCACATGTATGTGCACACCATGTACTGAGATTTAATTTCATGCACAGCAATGAAATCTGACAGAATCGGTTGATCACGCACACATACACGGCACATACAGAAATTTTCAGTTTCCCTTAGTCAGCTAATGGGTTATACCGCACTGCAAGTTTTCACCCAAGAACTGCCCTGGAATCTTGTGGTTTTTATTTATTTTTTTTTATTTTTTTATTTTTATTTTTTTCGAGAATTATGCAAGAGACTGTACCTCAGTCCTTTGTTTTAGTCTTTAGTCTTTACTCTATACTCTATCAAGCACTTGCGCGCGAGATATGAACAGTGTTTGTTTACATTGCCGACGTATCTAGTGACCGCGTGGCTTTGTACACGTTCGAGCCTGCACGCCATTGTATGACGCTCGACTTCTCTCTTTCTTTGAAGTGAATTTTCAATAATTGACTGAAAATTCACTATGATTTTCAGATGCTTCTAATCTTCAATATTTTCATTTCTATATTATCTCTATTTACCTCTAGTCAAATTCCGTAATTCCGTTACCCTGTTCTTCTGAATTCGTCTAAATTCCCTCAAATTCTTCTAAATTTTTTTTTTTTGAGCTTCTCGCGGTTTAACGTGTCCTGGGCTCATAACCTGATGGATTTTATTGGTAGGAGGGATCTTTCGTTGTAGAATAAATATGATGCTGAAACTCTTTTATACTCTTTATTATTCCTACAGCAATGCTGCCCACACACACACACACACACACACACACGCGCACACGCACACACGCGCACACGCGCGCACGCGCACACGCGCACACGCTCACACGCGCACACGCGCACACGCACACACACACACGCGCACACGCGCACACGCGCACACGCGCACACGCGCACACGCGCACACGCGCACACGCGCACACGCACACACACACACACACACACACACACATCGGCCTTTTTCTATGTTATAGCTATGAGCTCTCGATAGGTAGCGGGCCAGGGTATTATAGTATCGGCAAAGCCTCTGATTCTAACAATCACTTTATCTGCATCATCCACTATACAGAGGTCAAGCCATGTGGCGGAATCTCTGAGAATGTGGGTCGGTTGATGCTGCATAAGGAAGAGGTGTGAAGAATCCACAAAGCCACGAAGTTGCCTACTGTCGAAGGAATCCCTAGACATGTCAGTGTTAAAATCACCCATAATTATTACGTTGTTATATAAAGGCGAAAGATCAAGGTAACGAGTGATGAATTCATCAAGAAAACCGTCATGCGGTGGCCGATACACCACAGCCAGTGGCAGCTTGGAAGCATTAGCAGGCAATACCTCGGCGATGATGAACTCGGGCTTGCGTGCATACGCTTCACCAGAAGAGTCGAGGACACGTACCTGAATTGAGTTCTTAATATAAAAGCCAACACCGCCATCACCACGTCCGGTTCTATCGCATCGAAAGAGTTGATAACCAGGTAGCCGGACCATGTCATCAGGGGTACTAGGTTTCAGCCAAGTTTCAGACATACAGATGATATGATAATCTGACCTGCGAAAGAAAGCACAAAATTCATCCCAATGAGCCATGAGAGATTGGCAATTTACGTGGCAGACAGTGAGGAAGTCATGCCTTACAGAGGAGGTACTATCCATAATTGATATTCCATACCTTGTCCGTCAAACGCTTGTTGAGAATGGGGCATTTCTTACCATCAAGGGCAGAGTGAGAGGAGTCCTGATACTTGGCCGCCTTGCAGTTGAAGCAGCAAGGTGCGTTAGCCTTCTTAGAGCATTCCTCAGACTGATGAGACCCAGAACAGTGCCCGCAACGAGATGCGGACTTGCAGTCCTTGGCCAGATGACCAAAAGCCAGGCATTTGAAACATTGACGAACAATAACGTGATCGTCAAACCGACACGACGAATATCTCAAGTATATTCTGGGTTGAGCGGAACCACGTAAGCGCTTACGCACTTGAGGAGGAACTTCAATTACACAGCTAGACCGAGTAGTGCCGTGTTTAACTGGATAACGATAGATGAGCTTTACATCGGGGTTATCCTCGCCACCTAGGTTCAAAGCCACAAACTCGGACCTTATCTCATCTGCACTTAAGTTGGCGGGTACACCATGGACAATCAATCGGGGATTAAGCTTAAAGTCCTCCCTAACTTCGAGTCCCACTTTAGCAAGTGCAGGGAGCGCGCGAACGGCATCAACATCTACCGAGCTCGCCTTAATGCGAATGGCATTATTACTAATATTAGTCACACGATCGACCTTCATAGAAAAAGCGGCTGGAATAACAGCTTCAAAGATGGCTTTTTTGGTCGCAAGCGATGTCGAAAAATTAGCGACAGATCCAGTTTTGGGAGCAATAATAAAACGCGTCCTGTTCGGGATATCGACGGTAGGTCCCCTAGGTACACGGACCTTGGCACTAGGCGCACGGGCCGCTGCGGAATAAGAAGGAGCGGAGGACGATAGACACTGGGATAGAGGTAGAGAGGAAGAAACAGCATCCTTAACACCGTCGATGCACTCTTTTTTCGCACTACTAACGCACTCGCGTAAGATTTGAGCACACGAATTCGAGACAGCCTCGACACAAGCACGCGACACATCGGATTTGCCGAGCAAACGCGAGTAGGCAATCGCAACAGTATTAAACGCAGATTGATAATCAAGGAAAACCTGCTGCAGCATTTTCTTTTTCTCAACAGGATCTTTGGAAGATCTAAAATAATCTAAAAATTGAGCATCACGTTCGAATAACTCGTCACGTAACGAACTAATATCGACCGGCAGAAGTTGTTGACATATGTGCAGAGCGAGACAGACGACGCGAAGGCGTAGCTCTGACATCATCACAGTCCGACATTATCGACCGACACTAATGAGACGACGAACAAGACTCATTAGATAGAAATTAGGCAAAATAGGTACGCAAGGTGGCACCCGCGACGGCGGGATGCCGTAAACAAAGAGAAAAGACCGCCGAAATAACGACGAGCTAAGAGGTTAGCTTAGTGACAACCTACAAATATCACAGTCGGAAGAAGAAAGAAAACACGCACTATTGTAGTCCGGTCAATTTAGACATAAAAATAGGGATCAAATAACAAAAACCCCGACAGAGCTAAATATTGGTGGAGACCTTTGTTTTACCTTTATAAATAAAAAGTTAAAAGTCCCCATCAATCCCATGCGAGCTTCAAAAGTTATGCCGGGCCAAAAGTCCAAATTTTAGGTTTTTTGACTTTTTCTCAAAAACGGTAAGTTTTATCAAAAAAATACCTCAGACTAAAATTGTAGATCTCAAAATTCTCTACAAAAATGGTTCTTATGATTTTTTCTCTAAGTATCGCCGTTCCTGAGATATCGTGATTGTGAGAGTCACGTACTACATAATATGCACACATTTCCTCACCACCTATGAGGTAGTGTACTCGGCGCGTTTTTTTTAACGTGATTTCCCCGGTAGGCCTATTCCACTAACCGTTGTAATGTAATTTCTAGAGACAATACGAGTTTAACTGAATGAAGATTGTTAATATTGATTTTTGTTACTGAATTTAATTGCCGTTCTGATTTCTTTTCATACTTTAATCTGATTCATACTCTTCATGGTCGATTTCATTAATCATGTCTTCTTCGATTTCTTCTTCTTCTTTTTCTTCTTCCTCTTGCGGGATGTTCAAAAATTGTTCAAATGTAGATAAATCAGTTGTTTCTTCATCAAAATCACATGAATCTCCCTCTGTTGTATTCAATTGTACATTTGAGCAAGATTGACCTCGGCAATTGGTACACGCTGGAGAACACTGTAATCCTACTTTTCGACAGCCGCATTTGGCGCTACAACCTTTCTTGCAATTGCAAAAAATAGTGTTAAGTAGTTTTTCTGGAGCAGGAGGGAGTAAAGTCTGTACTGGTTCCAAAGTATTATTTATCAATTTCCAACCCCAGTCTTCAGGGTTCAGTAAAAGGAGCAGGTATAAGAACGGCACCACATGCCACGGACAATAGAATAGCCAGATGTTATTCAAGGCCATGTGGATAGAGGGGATTCTGTAAGGGACTGATTTTAACTGTATATTTTCTCAATATGGTATACTCATAATATAGTATAGTATATAATTTATTCATAAAAGAGACACAAATAAGTATTTTTGCTTGCTTAAGAACCTGAATATGTATACATGTAACAAATGTGTGCATATTATGTAGTACGTGACTCTCACAATCACGATATCTCAGGAACGGCGATACTTAGAGAAAAAATCATAAGAACCATTTTTATAGAGAATTTTGAGATCTACAATTTTAGTCTGAGGTATTTTTTTGATAAAACTTACCGTTTTTGAGAAAAAGTCAAAAAACCTAAAATTTGGACTTTTGGCCCCGCATAACTTTTGAAGCTCGCATGGGATTGATGGGGACTTTTAAATTTTTATTTATAAGGGTAAAACAAAGGTCTCCACCAATATTTAGCTCTGTCGGAGTTTTTGTTATTTCAATTGTCTAAATTGACCGGACTATTGATTCAGCACCGATCTAATCACATTGCCTATCAAAATTCACAATCAGATGACAGATATATCTCACAGAGGAACGAACAATATGGAAATTATGAAGAACACACGCACAGACATCTAACACGGGATCTGAGAGAGCGAGAAGGGAGAGGGAGAGGGAGAGGGAGAGGGAGAGGGAGAGGGAGAGGGAGAGGGAGAGGGAGAGGGAGAGGGAGAGGGAGAGGGAGAGGGAGAGGGAGAGGGAGAGGGAGAGGGAGAGGGAGAGGGAGAGGGAGAGGGAGAGGGAGAGGGAGAGGGAGAGGGAGAGGGAGAGGGAGAGGGAGAGGGAGAGGGAGAGGGAGAGGGAGAGGGAGAGGGAGAGGGAGAGGGAGAGGGAGAGGGAGAGGGAGAGGGAGAGGGAGAGGGAGAGGGAGAGGGAGAGGGAGAGGGAGAGGGAGAGAGAGAGAGAGAGAGAGAGAGAGAGAGAGAGAGAGAGAGAGAGAGAGAGAGAGAGAGAGAGTAAGAGTAAGAGTAAGAGTAAGAGTAAGAGTAAGAGTAAGCTTTATTTGGCGCTCTGGGACAGGTCCCCTCAAGCGCATTGACTGTACAGTAGAAAGAAATTATAAAGATAATTAGGTGGTAGTAGTAGTAATAACAGTTGTTACCATAAGTGTAAAGAAAAAGAAAAGAGTAAAAATTAGATAAAATGTTAACAAAAAAAACAGAAAAACTACAAAAACAAAAACAGAAGTTTCAGTAACAGCGACAGAAGTGTACATGAATAGTGAACGGTATGCAGCAAGAGAATGGGAAATACGTCTGCAGCCAAATTCAGAGGAGTACCCCCATTCGGTAACGTGGCTATAGGGAAAACTGCAGAAAAACCTATGCCGGGTACAGAGAAAAAGACCTCAGCTCGCCTCTGAGCATGAGCCAGTATATGCCAGTTTGAAGAGGTGGGTGAACAGTTTGACTTTGAATGTGTCGAGACTCTTCATGTTCCGAATTTCTGAGGGCAACGAATTCCAGAATTGAGGTGCCGCTGATCGAAAGGACTTCTTTAACAGTTCGGTTCTACAGATTGGCACAGTAAGATGGTCAGTTTGTGCTCTTGTGTCGCGTGATAACGTCCGATCCCTGAAGACCAAGTGCTGTGATAGGTAGTGAGGTGTTTTGGTCTTGAGTATGTTGAAAATCAAACACCCGAGGAAGTATTTGCGACTATCGCTAATCTTGAGCCATCCCAGCTTTTTGTAGTAAGGTGTAATGTGTTCATCTCGTTTAAGGTCGAAGATGAACCTCACACATGCATTTAGGGCTCTTTCCAGGAGAAGATTTAGTTCGCCCGTCAGGTCCAGGTAAATGAGGCAGCAGTAGTCGATATGTGGGAACACTAGTGTGGTTATGAGAAGAACCCTGAGTTCTTCGGGGATGTTTCTTCTATTTATCCGCAGCTGATGGAGTGTGCCGAAGATCTTTCTGACTGTAGACTCAGTGTGTTCATGCCACTGGAGTTTGTTTGTTAAGGTGATCCCAAGACACTTTGTGTTCGTCGAATATTGAAGGGGCTGCCCATTGACCGTGAGTGGAGCTAGGCTGGTGAGGTTGATCGTATTTATATGCCTGGTTGTTCCGACGACCATGACCTTTGTCTTATCCGCATTTAGTAGAAGCCCTTTCTGAAGCGCCCATGCGTAGAATGATGCAACATCTTCGTTGGCCTGTCGTATGCCAGTTTCGAGTTCCGATGGTGCGCAGTGGAGATAGAAAACCGTGTCGTCCGCGAAGATACTGTGATTGCAATGCCGTATCCTTTTCCTTAGATCTGAAACATAAATGGAGAATGGGAGGGGTCCGAGTACCGAACCCTGAGGAACTCCATTCTCGACCTGAAGCCAATCTGAAGTGTTTTCCTGTCCATCCCGGACTGCCTGTTTTCTGTCCACGAGGTAGGAGCATAGCCATCTGAGGGCCGAGTTTGAAAAATTTAACTCCCTGAGTCGCGAGAGAAGCAGGTCATGTCGAACCCTGTCGAATGCTTTCGAGAAATCGAAGAAGACTGCCACTGTTACCATTCTAAGATCTGCAGCCTTGCGGATATCGTCTGTCAGTCGGAGTAGAGCGGTGTGCGTGCTGAAACCTTTTCGATACGCAGATTGAAAGGGATCATGAAGACTGTTTTTGTCAAGAAATTCAGTGATTTGCCCTGTCACAATTCTTTCAATGGCTTTAGAGAGTGAAGGAAGTATAGAAATTGGTCGGTAATCTCCACAAGCCGTGGGTGTTTTGACTTTGGGTAAGGGAGTGACCAGCGAGTATTTCCAGTTTTCCGGGAAGATGCCCTGCATTAAGGAGAAGGTAAAGAGATGATGAATTTGTGCCCTTAGACTTGGAAGGGCCAGTTTGATGACACCTATAGCTATACCATCGACGCCCGTAGCGTTTGACTTAGAGTGGTTTAGTGCCCTGTCAAGTACTCTAACTGAGATATCTTTGAAGTAGAACTTATTATCGTCATATTCGACTTGCCCTAGATAATAGGGAGCAACTGAGACGCCTCCTCCCTCGCCACCCATTTTTACGAAATGTGCGTTCAACTCAGATAGAGGGAGGTCTATAGAAGTATTAGTCGTCCTTTTGGGAATCAGCCCGAATTTACGAAGCTCAGACCAGATGGCTCCAGCATCTCCAGCTGACCTAAAAGCGTCAATATAATAATTGGATTTTGCATCACTGACCATTTTCTGTACTTCGTTGCGTAATTTTCTAAATTTGAAGTGGAGCGAGGGATTTCCGCGATTTTTCTTCCAGGCCCTACGTGCCCTGTCGCGCTTCGCCATTGCTTCCCTTATGTCAGGAGTGAGCCAAGGCGCTGGTGAGTTTTTAACGCTAATCTGACGAATAGGAGCATGTCGGTCCAGACAATCAGTCACAAGACTATTGAAGATTTCAACTTTGGAGTCAAGCGAGCAAACCTCGAAGAACTCACTCCAATCTGCCTCTTCCAGGTCCCTGTGGAACAATTTAAGGTTTATCTTCTTCAATGAGCGACAAGAGAATGTGCGGGGAGCCTGCCTTACTACCTTCAAATCGTAGGTTATGTATATTAGATCGTGTGCCGAGAGAAAAGGGACTTCATGTTGACCGTGGTCTGTTACCTTATCTAGATCGTCCACGATACAGAGATCGATCAGTGTAGAAGAGTTCAGGAGGTGATGCGTCGGTTCAGAAGGAACCAGATGTAGGTTTGAGGTGCCTATGAACCGCCTCAGGTGATTGCTGTCGTGGTTTGCATTCAATAGGTGTGTGTTGAAATCTCCACAGATGATTTGATTACTAAACATAGGGTATAGTTCAAGAAATGCATTTTCGAAGAGGTCGAGAAAGCCTAAGTGGGGTGGTCGATAAACCACTGCCAGAAGGACTTTAGAGCCATAGCCCGGTGAGAATTCGGCTATCACATATTCTGGTTTACCCTGATAGGAGCCTCCCGAGTCACCCAGCACTCGTACTTGGAAATTTTCGCGGATGTAGAAGCCTACGCCTCCGCCGGTTTTTCCCAGTCTATCACAGCGAACAACTTTGTACCCATGAAGTGCTATAAAATCGTCCGATGTAGGTGGTTTAAGCCACGTCTCAGACATACAGATGACATCGTAGTCTGCGGCTTCGAAGAACATACGAAATTCGTCTAGGTGACCGACAAGCGACTGACAGTTTACGTGGCACAGCCTGAGGGTGCCGCACGAGTATCTATCCGACTTATCCATAATTTGTCATTCTGACTTTGTCGAGAATGCGCCTCTTGAGGATCGGACATTTTGTGCCGTCTAACGCGGTATGCGCGGTGTCTGTACCGGCGGACTTGCAGTTTCGACAACAGGGAGGTTTATCCCTTTTATTAGAATCGCGCATCTCGTGTTCGCCCGAGCAGTGCCCACAGCAGGCAGCCGATCTGCAGTCGCGCGCTTGGTGTCCGTATCCGAGACATTTGTAGCATTGCGCTACTTTAACGTGGTCGTCAAATCTGCACGCAGAGAGACCGATATAGATCCTCTGCTCGTCTTTAATCGCGGCCCGAGTTTTTGGGGATACCTCGAGGACACAGTTTGTGTAAGCCTTCCCGTCACGCGGAGGATATACGTAAACGACCTTAGTGAGTTTATCGTCCGTGCCACTCAAATTCAAATTGATAAAATCTGACCGAATTTCCTCCTTTGTGAGATCTTTTGAGACGCCGTAAATTATGACTCGCGGATTATATCTGAGGTCCTCTACAACCTCGAGTCCTGCCTTTGCAAGAGCTGGATGCGCCCGGATTTTATCGAGGTCGACTTTATTCGCCTGGATACGTATGCCGTTGTTTCTGGATCCGCTGATCCTTTGGACTTGTAAACCGACCTCAGCTGGCTTGACAAGATTTGTCACGGCCTTTTTGGTTGCACCCGACGATTCGTATTTGGTGGCAGAGTCGGCCTTAGGCGCGATAATAAAGTTGACTGATTTCCTAACCTCTACCGTGGGTCCTTTCGGTACATGAACTTTATTTTGTTTCACCGCGGCGGCAAAACTTTTTTCCTCGACCGGCTTTTGTGCAACGGGATGCTTATTTAGGACCTCCATCACCCCGGTGGTGCAGTTTCTGGTTATGCCCGCGCATGCTTTGATAACTGCTTTCTTGCATTCATTGGCAGTCGTGATTTGGGCTGCTAAAGTCAGATACGCACTCATCAATTTACTAAAGGACGTCTGGTACATTAAGAATGCATCCTGAAGCGCGGTTTTCTTTTCGACCGTTTCCTTGCAGGCCCTAATGTGTTTCATGACTATGCTGTCCGTTTGAGCAGGTTTGAACGCAATTCGTTTATTTCGTCATTAATTATTGGGAGAAAGATGTCGCAATCGGCTCCCGGCGCTTTTGGACTCGCGAAAACAGAATTGTCAAGAATAGACATCAAGCTAGTGTTCGCGCCTGACCCCTGGCTACCCGCACGGCTCCTCGCAGCTAGTGCCATGTTCGCTGTCGGTAATTAGGCTTTAGAGCCAAGTAAACAAACAAAGCTGGATAGCGCAAGATAGCAACAGAGACAGCACTGGCTTGCGCGAGCCAGGCTGCGTGTTGGAAATTAACTGTCAATTCCAGAAATAGGTTAGAGAACAACGTGCATTAAATACCTGATTTTGTACAAATGAGTGGAGGAAAAACACAATCTCTCAATATCCACGAGGACCGCCGTAGAAACCACTTGAAGTAGTGCAGCTCTATGTGAAGAAAAACCAGAGTAGACACTTATACAAGCGTAAATTTGCGGAGCGAAAGAAGAACTCGACCGGCACTACACACAGAGGAGAGAGAGAGAGAGAGAGAGAGAGAGAGAGAGAGAGGGAGAGGGAGAGAGAGAGGGAGAGGGAGAGGGAGAGGGAGAGGGAGAGGGAGAGGGAGAGGGAGAGGGAGAGGGAGAGGGAGAGGGAGAGGGAGAGGGAGAGGGAGAGGGAGAGGGAGAGGGAGAGGGAGAGGGAGAGGGAGAGGGAGAGGGAGAGGGAGAGGGAGAGGGAGAGGGAGAGGGAGAGGGAGAGGGAGAGGGAGAGGGAGAGGGAGAGGGAGAGGGAGAGGGAGAGGGAGAGGGAGAGGGAGAGGGAGAGGGAGAGGGAGAGGGAGAGGGAGAGGGAGAGGGAGAGGGAGAGGGAGAGGGAGAGGGAGAGGGAGAGGGAGAGGGAGAGGGAGAGGGAGAGGGAGAGGGAGAGGGAGAGGGAGAGGGAGAGGGAGAGGGAGAGGGAGAGGGAGAGGGAGAGGGAGAGGGAGAGGGAGAGGGAGAGGGAGAGGGAGAGGGAGAGGGAGAGGGAGAGGGAGAGGGAGAGGGAGAGGGAGAGGGAGAGGGAGAGGGAGAGAGAGAGAGAGAGAGAGAGAGAGAGAGAGAGAGAGAGAGAGAGAGAGATCATTTATTAAGCGCTCTGGGACAAGTCCCCTCAAGCGCTGGCTCTTCAGGTACATAGTGGCTTTGTTTTCGTATGTGTGGTAGTGATACATTTAATCTAGGTATCACAATCGTGCAGGTGTTATATCTAAAGTTATTTAACTAATTTACTCTACATAATTCTACGACTAGATGTTATTTTGGCTATTTATTTGTGTATTCGTGTGTTCTAAGTGAGTGCGTGTGTGTGTATGTGACCGGAGTATGTGTGTATTATGTGCATCATATGCATTGGCCTACATAATTAGCTAAGTAAGGTGGATTTGACGTGCCATGGAGGCCTCCTTAGCGGGTCCCGGCATTCGCCCTACGTCCGCAGGGAAAACCATGGCCCGAAGGACCTTTGGAAGGACCCTATCTTAGTGACTAGATTGTTGCACAGCGTTCGCCAAAGTCTGACTAGAGAGCTCATAGTTGTATAATAGGTGTTTGAAAGTGACTACAGATTGGCAGTTCCGAATGTCTAAAGGTATGCTATTCCAATACTCAGCGCCTTCGTAGGTGAACGACTTTTTGAAGTACTGAGTTCTACAAGGTTTTATGGCTAGATCATCCGACGGTGCTCTCGTGCTTCTAATGCCTGCCTCCGATTTGCGCTTAAATTTATCTTTCAGGTACATAGGTGTGCCAGTTTTGAGTACATTGTACACTTGGCGAGGTTGATTCTGAGCCGGAAATGAAAACCAGAAAATTTACTAGACTGATTGTTACTAGGCAAGTAGCTAGACACGAGCTGTCTGCTCTCCGAATGATGTCACTCGGTATCAGACTCGGTCTAGCAGACAGCTCCTGCTGGTTTCGCAGTAGACTGTCTAGCTACTTGCCTAGTAACAATCAGCCTAGTAAATTTTCTGATTTTCATTTGCGGCTCAGAATCAACCTCGCCAAGTGTACATCATACAGCCTAATAGATATTTTTCCTGGCTTTTAGTTTCAGCCATCCTAACAAAGTGAAATAGGGAGTGATGTGCTCATCCCGACGAATGTTGTAAATAAATCTAACGCATGAATTAAGGGCTCTTTGGAGCAGAAGGGTGAGTTCGTCCGTCAAGTCTAGGTGTACGATGCAGCAGTAGTCGATCAGAGGAAAAACCAGAGTTGATACAAGCTGAATGCGCAGCTGTAGGGGCAGCAGTTTTCGGCAGAGACGAAGTTGGCAGGCAGTACTATATATTCTTTTAGTTATATTATTAATGTGTGGCCGCCACGTGAGGTCGTTTGTTAAAGTGACCCCCAAGATACAGAGATTAGAAGAGTACTCGACACCGGTGCCCAGTACTTGGACGCGAGGCAAAGTGCTAAAATCAAATGCGTTTATGTACCTAGCCGTGCCAACCAGTATCACCCTGGTTTTACCACTGTTCAACTGCAGCCCGTTGTTAGTGGCCCATTCGCAGACCGCATCGACGTCCTGGTTGACCTTGGCGATGCCCTGAGGGATGTTGGCAGGCTCACACTCGATCATCAGCTGTAGATCGTCCGCGTAGAAGTTATAGCTGCAGTTATGTAATATATTGCAAAGATCTGAAACATATATAATGAAGAGCAAGGGTCCCAGAACAGATCCCTGGGGCACGCCCAGCGTTTTGTTGGCCCACTCAGAAAGCTCTCTGTATGTTCCCCGAACTGCCTGCTGACGGTGCGTAAGATAGGAATGCAGAAATTTCAGCACCAAGGGAGAGAAATTCAACCCCCTCAGCTTCGTGAGAAGTATCGAGTGATTGACCTTGTCGAAGGCTTTGGAGAAGTCAAAGGAGACCATAATAACGACCTTTCTTTTGTCGATTGCCTGACGGCAGTAGTCGACAACCCTAATGAGCGCGGTGTGAGTGCTATGATCCCTCCTGTAGGCGGATTGGAACAGATCGTACAGATGTCGCTCCTCGAGATAGTTAGAAATTTGCTCAGCCACTATCCTTTCGAGACACTTAGAAATTGCACACAGAATCGAAATCGGTCTATAATCGTTGCATGATATAGGGGATTTCTTTTTTGGTAGCGGCACAATGATTGAGTTTTTCCACAATGAGGGAAACACCCCGTGCGAGAGTGAGAAATGGAACAGATGCTCTATGATGGGCAAGATAGCCGGTAGACTTTTCCTGATAATCTCAATTGAAATGCCGTCTATGCCTATTGCATTCGACTTGGAGTGAAAGATAGCTTTGAGGACCTTTTCAGTTTCGATGTTGCCGAAGTGGAACATGTTATCGTCGAATGGTTCCTCCAAGGATAGGATAGGAGCTTCCGGTGCCGCTTGGCGACCGAAGCCGACTTGTATAGAATCGGAAGACGCGAAGTGTTTGTTCAAAACCGAGATTGATAGATGGAGGCTACGCGAAGAGGATTTCGACTTGACTAAACCTAGTCTTCGGAGCTCATTCCACATTTCAGAAGGCGATTTTGACGTGCTAAGGGTCATGGTGTAAAACTCATTTCTCGCACTATCTATTTTAGCCCTGACTAAGTTCCGAAGACGTTCGAACTTGTCATGAAGTGACGGGCATCGCTTTCTCCTCCAGACCCTTCGTGCCTGGTTGCGTTCGCTCATAAGAGCCCTAATTTCCGTTGTCAACCAGGGTGCCGGGGCCCTGTTGGGCTTGGTGGTGGCTCTAACTAAAGGGGCATGCGTGTCCAGACAGGTAGTCAAGGTGCTATTCATATATTCGACCTTGGAGTCTATGTTATCACTACTGAAGAGGGGTTCCCAGTCCGTGCTACTCAAATCGCTCAGATAATCTTCAATCGAAAAGTTATTGAAGTTCCTATAGAAGATCTCTCTTGACTCCTCTACCATTCCTATATCAAGAACAACGAAGATAAGATCATGCGCAGAGAGAAATGATGCATCTAGTTGCCCGGCTGTTACAATTACGTCGGCACTATCAACGATGCAATGGTCTAACCACGTCGAGCTATTCCTGAGATTATGTGTCGGTTCAAACGGAATGAGATGGAGGTTGGAGCTATTAACAAAATTCCATAGCCGATCGCGCATTTTTTTGCTATCGTATGCCTGAGGCCTGAGATCAAGGTTAAGATCCCCGATAACAACGTGGTAGGAATAATGCACAAAGAATTGCAGGAAGGCGTTCTCGAAGTCAGCTAGGTATGCCGTGTCAGGGGGACGATAGACTACGCTAAGCATAAGTTTCTCGGTCCGAGACACCACTATTTCCGCGATGACAAATTCGGGTTTGGCACAATATTCTCCCCCGGAGTCTAGAAGTATACGTGTCTGAAGATTGCACTTTGCGTAGAAGCCTACGCCTCCACCTTTCTTTCCTACCCTGTCACATCTATAAAGATTGTATCCCTAGAGTTCGACGAAGCTATCTGTAACTTGAGGTGTGAGCCAGGTCTCGGACATGCAGATTATGTGATAGTCAGAGGTAGCAAAAAATTGTTTGAATTCAACAAAATGGTTAGCGGCAAGCAGGTTTTGACAGTTAACATGACAGATTTTAAGGTGTTGGACATTCGACTCGGTTGTCACACTTCTAGCCATAGTGAGTTCTACTAATTTTGTCCTTCAATTTATTAACTAACAAAGGGCATTTTTTACCGTCAAGAGCGGAGTGTTTGTCTTCTCCGAGTTTCGCGCGGTGGCAGTTATGGCATTTAAGATGCTCATTCACATTGTCTTTTATAGGGCAGCTCCTCGTTTCGTGCCCCCCAGCACAACGTCCGCAGTGAGCCTGCGACTTACAGTCTTTCGCCAGATGACCAAAGGCTAGACACTTGAAACATTGAAGGACCTTGACATGATTATCAAATCTGCATGCCGAGTGGCCTATGTAGATGCGATCTACGTTCTTAAGAGAGGCCCACGTGTTATGAGATACCTCAACAACGCAGCTAGTATAGGACCTATTGTCTTTGGGTGGATAAATATACACGATTTTGAGTGCCTCATCGGTTTTGCCTTCGAGGTTAAGATCGATGAAGTCAGACTTGATATCATCCCTGCTAAAAGTGACTGGAATGCCGTGAAGTACAAGCCGAGGGTTGAACTTAGAGTCTTCTTTTAGCTCTAGTCCGGCATCGGCCAGGGCCGGAAGGGCCCTCACCTCATCTAGATCTACAGTCCTAGTCTCTATTCTGACGCTACATTTGCCTGCACTTCGGATGTTTTCGATTCTAAGCCGCATTTTTGACGCTCTCAGAGCTCCTATTGCCGCATCCCTAGCCTTTTCATAATTAGGATATTTATCCTCCGACCCGGTTTTGGGGGCGAGAACAAACGTTTGGGTATCTTGAACTCTGACTGTGGGCCCTTTCGGCACTTGGATTTTAGAAACAGATGATCTCGCGACCTCTGCAAATGATCTGGCTTCTCCCCCCTTCTGACCAGTCGCCTCGGGTAACTTTTCCTTGACGATGGCTGCAAAATCAGGAAGATTCTTTTCTACCATAACGGGCACGCTTCGTTTGATGGCGGAATTCACGGAATCGACACAAGACTTCGTTATAGCTTCGCATGCCTTGAGGACGGCACGCTTACAATCGTCGGCTGTCCCGGACGCCGCGGCTAGTTTGGCATAGGCCGAAGATACAACACTGAAAGCAGTTTGATAATCGAGTGCTATCTGATTAAGGGCCTGCTTCTCGTCCGGCGCTAATTTTGATGATTTAATTAGCCGTGCGAGAGTACCGTCATGAACACTTAATTGCGAGCGCATCTCTCTAAGCTTGGTATACGTGATAGGCTGTTCCCCATCTGCTCTGAGAGGACTAGAAAAATTTGAAACACTGAGATCGTCAAGATCAGGCTCCGATACTAGCCTACCGCGCCTAGGTGAGCCCCTGGAAGACGAGCAACCAGCGTTATTGACATTAGAGGCAGTATTAGCACCCGTCGCCCGCTTGTCCCCCATCTTTCTGTCACCTTATCGACCCCGAGGGGTATACTAATTACAAGCTGTCAGGAGATAACGATAGCTCATAAACACGTCGATACAACAGAATACTTATCGATCGATAGATCAATAAGTAATTAGAGAAAGAAAAAATAAAGCGGCAGATGACGCCAGCAGGCGTCAAACTGCAATGATATTAACGTTACGCGAATTACTGACTAGTCACCGTATTTTGAGGTTAGACTCGAGAATAAAAAGAAAAGCGATACTAATAGGAAAACTAAAGCAGGAAGGCACCTACCTTCATATCTGCGAAGAGCTACAGCTTAGTAGATGCTGATCTGACAGTCCACCGGAGATTTTCTACTCTCTCGCACCAGAAACACACGAAAAAAGGACCCTACTCTCTGAAGACAACTCACTCCCAAAGAGAGAGAGAGAGAGAGAGAAACATTTATTAGGCGTCCTGGGATAAAATCCCCTCAGGCGCTGGTCCAGTATTATACAGAAAATTGACAAACATTAGAAAAAGATATATAAGAGCAGTCAGTGCAGAAAAATTAAGTTATACAATAATAAATAGTGTGTATGAGAAACAGATTGAGAAAGTGTATAGGTGAAGCTTAATAGTGCATATACGTAAGCAAATGAGGTAGCAAGATACAAAGCAGAAGAGTGAAAATAACGCAGAAAGATACAAAGCAAATGCAGAAATTAATGATTGCTAATTAAAAGATGATCGTAGAGTCCTTTCTTAAAGGACTGCAGGGTCTTGGTGGCCTTAAGGTTCGAAGGAATATTATTCCAGAAATATGGAGCAGCAGACATGAAGGAATTCTTGAAGATCTCAGTCCTGCAGAGAGGCACATGAAGAAGATCGACAGGTGCTCTGGTTATTCGATTTCATCCAGGAACATGACTATTGGTGAAGTGAGTCGATAGGCAAGCAGGAGTACCAGTTTTGATGATTTGGTACGTGAGGCAACCAAGGAAGTATTGCCTTCTGGATTCGACTTTAAGCCATCTCAGTCTGTCGTAGTAGGGTGTGATATGTTCATCCCTTCTGGCTCCAGACACAAATCTCACGCACGAGTTCAGGGCACGTTGCAGCTGGGTGTTGAGGCCATCCGTTACATCTAGCAGTACAGTGCAGCAATAGTCCAGGAGAGGAAACACCAAAGTAGAGACGAGGTGCTCACGCAGGACGCAAGGCAGTAGCTCCCGGCAGAGCTTGAGACGATAAAGCGTGCCGTTTATTCTTTTGGTGACTTCAGCGACATGAGCATTCCAGGACAGTGTGCCTGTTATTACGACTCCCAAGTACTTCGCACGATCAGTAAAGGTGACAGGGCTCCCATCTACGATGATCCGAGGTTGGGCAGAAAAGTCGATGCCGTTGATGTACCGTCTGGTGCCAACAACCATCGCCTGAGTTTTGGTGCAGTTGAGAAGCAGCCCATTCCGAGAAGCCCAGGAGACAATCCGATCAACGTCCTCATTGACCAGGGCGATGCCTTCAGCCAGAGCATCAGGATGACAGTGATGGTAGATGACAAGGTCGTCAGCATAGAAGTTCCGTTTGCAGTGCCTAAGACAGTCTTTAAAATCACACAAATAAAGAGAGAAGAGCAGGGGCCCCAAGACAGAACCCTGTGGGACACCATTGATGACAGGCACCCACTGGGTGACAGAACCATCGAGACACCGAAGAGCTTGATTTCTACAAGTAAGGTACGCACAAAACCATCGTAACGATGCGTTCGAGAAACCTAGGAGCCTAAGTTTGTCAATGAGAAGCTCATGACACACACGATCGAAGGCTGTAGAAAAGTCGAAGAAGACACGGATGGATACCATTCTACAGTCCATAGCCTGCCTAAGGTCGTCAGTAATACGAATAAGCGCAGTGTGAGTGCTATGACCTTTCCTATAAGCGGACTGATACGGGTCGAGGAGATCACGCGATTCGAGAAAAGCAGTTACCTGATCAGAAACAATTCTCTCGAGGGATTTTGCAAGAGGACACAGAATAGAAATAGGACGATAGTCGTTAACAGATAAGGGAGACTTAACTTTAGGAAGAGGACACACAAGCGCTAATTTCCAGACGTGCGGAAAGCAACCGTTAGCTAGAGAAAAAGCAAAAAGGTGCTGAATATGAGGTAAGATCGCGGGCAGAGCTAATCTAATAAGGTGCGAGGAGAGACCATCTGCACCACTCGAGCCAGACTTGGTATAGAAGATAGATTTCACCAAGGCCTCCATAGAAATATCAGCAAAGTAGAACTTTAAGTCGTCGTATAACGGCTCACCCAAATACCAGTTCCCAGATGAACGTAGACTAAGATCGTAGAATATGTTGAGCTCGTCAGCAGGTACAGCGAGTGGCCGATCAGAAGTACGAGACCGAATGAGACCTAGACTACGAAACTCTTTCCAGACCTCCCGTGGATCTTTGAGAGGACCTAGTTTACTAAGGTAATAGGCATTCCTGGCACAACGCACAGCAAGCTGTACTTTGTTACGCAACGTTTTAAAGCTAGAATAAAGCAACGGAGATCTATTTCTACGCCATAGCCTACGAGCCTTGTTACGCTCAGCCATGAGAAGTTTAATTTCAGGGGTTAACCAAGGTGCAGGTGAGGAACGCGGGCGAACTACATGCAGAGGTGCCAATCGATCAAAACACTTGAGAATAGCTGCATTTAAAAATTCGACTTTATCGTCAATAGACTGCGAAAGGTAGAAAGAGTTCCAATCTAAGCTTTCAAGATTTTCAATCAGACTTTGACGGTCAAAATTACGGAAATCGCGACAGGTGAACTCACGAGGCTGCTGGCGAGGTACCCCGACTCGGAAAGATGCGAAGATCAGATCATGTGCCGACAGGAACGGGACATCATGTTGACCAAAATCAATCACTTTATCTGCATCATCCACTATACAGAGGTCAAGCAATGTGGCGGAATCTCTAAGAATGTGGGTCGGTTGATGCTGCACAAGGAAGAGGTGTGAAGAATCCACAAAGCCACGAAGTTGCCTACTGTCGAAGGAATCCCTAGACATGTCAGTGTTAAAATCACCCATAATTATTACGTTGTTATATAAAGGCGAAAGATCAAGGTAACGAGTAATGAATTCATCAAGAAAACCGACATGCGGTGGCCGATACACCACAGCCAGGAGCAGCTTGGAAGCATTAGCAGGCAATACCTCAGCGATGATGAACTCAGGCTTGCGTGTATACGCTTCACCAGAAGAGTCAAGGACACGAACCTGAATTGAGTTCTTAATATAAAAGCCAACACCGCCCCCACCACGTCCGGTTCTATCGCATCGAAAGAGTTGATAACCAGGTAGCCGGACCATGTCATCAGGGGTACTAGGTTTCAGCCAAGTTTCAGACATACAGATGATATGATAATCTGACCTGCGAAAGAAAGCACAAAATTCATCCCAATGAGCCATGAGAGATTGGCAATTTACGTGGCAGACAGTGAGGAAGTCATGCCTTACAGAGGAGGTACTATCCATAATTGATATTCCATACCTTGTCCGTCAAACGCTTGTTGAGAATGGGGCATTTCTTACCATCAAGGGCAGAGTGAGAGGAGTCCTGATACTTGGCCGCCTTGCAGTTGAAGCAGCAAGGTGTGTCAGCCTTCTTAGAGCACTCCTTAGACTGATGAGACCCAGAACAGTTCCCGCAACGAGATGCGGACTTGCAGTCCTTGGCCAGATTACCAAAAGCCAGGCATTTGAAACATTGACGAACAATGACGTGATCGTCAAACCGACACGACGAATATCTCAAGTATATTCTGGGTTGAGCGGAACCACGTAAGCGCTTACGCACCTGAGGAGGAACTTCAATTACACAGCTAGACCGAGTATTGCCGTGTTTAACTGGATAACGATAGATGACCTTTACATCGGGGATATCCTCCCCACCTAGGTTCAAAGCCACAAACTCGGACCTTATCTCATCTGCACTCAAGTTGGCGGGTACACCGTGGACAATCAAACGAGGATTAGGCTTAAAGTCCTCCCTGACTTCGAGCCCCGCTTTAGCAAGT
This sequence comes from Macrophya annulata, assembly GCA_963924015.1. NCBI lineage: Eukaryota > Metazoa > Arthropoda > Insecta > Hymenoptera > Tenthredinidae > Macrophya > Macrophya annulata. The sequence goes on from OZ001260.1 coordinate 14,705,097, forward strand.
GCGGGGAGCGCGCGAACGGCATCAACATCTACCGAGCTCGCCTCAATGCGAATGGCATTATTATTAATATTAGTCACACGATCGACCTTCATAGAAAGAGCAGCTGGATTAACAGCTTCAAAGACAGCTTTTTTGGTCGCAAGCGAAGTCGGAAAATTAGCGACAGATCCAGCTTTGGGAGCAATAACAAAACGCGTCCTATTCGGGAATGTGGACGGTCCCTAGGTACGCGAATCTTGGCACTAGGCGCACGGGCCGCTGCGGCGTAAGAAGGAGCAGAGGACGATAGAGACTGGGATAGAGGTAGAGAGGAAGAAACAGCATCCTTGACACCGTCGATGCACTCTTTTTTCGCACTACTAACGCACTCGCGTAAGATTTGAGCGCACGAATTCGAGACAGCCTCGACACAAGCACGCGACACATCAGATTTACCGAGCAAACGCGAATAGGCAATCGCAACGGTATTAAAAGCAGATTGATAATCCAGAAAAACCTGTTGCAAGCATTTTCTTTTTCTCAACAGGATCCTTAGAAAGATCTAAAATAATCTAGGAATTGAGCATCACGTTCGAATAACTCGTCACGTAACGAACTAATATCGACAACATCACAGCCGGCAGAAGTTGTTGACATGTGTGCAGAGCGAGACAGACGACGCGAAGGCGTAGCTCTGACATAATCACAGTCCGACATTATCGACCGATACTAATGAGACGAAGAACTAGACTAATTAGATAGAAATTAGGCAAAATAGGTACGCAAGGTGGCACCCGCGACGGTGGGATGCCGTAAACAAAGAGAAAAGACCGCGAAAATAACGACGAGCTAAGAGGTTAGCTTAGTGAAAACTTTCAAAATATCACAGTCGAAAGACGAAAGAAAACACGCACTATTAATTCAGCACCGATCTGATCGCATCGCCTATCAAAATTCACAATCACATGACAGATATATCTCACAGAGAAACGAACAATATGGAAATTATGAAGACCACACGCACAGACGTCTAACACCAGATCTCTCGAGAGAGAGAGAGAGAGAGAGAGAGAGAGAGAGAGAGAGAGAGAGAGAGAGAGAGAGAGAGAGAGAGAGAGAGACAGAGAGAAGAGAGAGAGAGAGAGACAGAGAGGGAGAGAGGGTGAGAGGGAGAGAGGGAGAGAGGGGAGAGAGAGGAGAGAGGGGGAGAGGGGAGAGGGGGGAGAGGGGGAGAGGGGGAGAGGGGGGAGAGGGGGAGAGGGGGGAGAGGGGGAGAGGGGGAGAGGGGGAGAGGGGGAGAGGGGGAGAGGGGGAGAGGGGAGAGGGGAGAGGGGGAGAGGGGGAGAGGGGAGAGGGGGAGAGGGGGAGAGGGGGAGAGGGGGAGAGGGGGAGAGGGGGAGAGGGGGAGAGAGAGAGAGACAGAGAGGGAGAGAGGGAGAGAGGGGGAGAGGGGGAGAGGGGGAGAGGGGGAGAGGGGGAGAGGGGGAGAGGGGGAGAGGGGGAGAGGGGGAGGGGGGAGAGGGGGAGAGGGGGAGAGGGGAGAGGGGGAGAGGGGGAGAGGGGGAGAGGGGGAGAGGGGAGAGGGGGAGAGGGGAGAGGGGGAGAGGGGGAGAGGGGGAGTGGGGAGAGGGGGGAGGGGGAGAGGGGGAGAGGGGGATGAGGGGGGAGAGGGGGAGAGGGGGAGGGAGGGGGAGGGAGGGGGAGGGGGAGGGGGAGGGAGGGGGGAGGGGAGGGGGAGGGGGAGGGGGAGGGGGAGGGGGGAGGGGGAGGGGGAGGGGGAGGGGAGGGGGAGGGGGAGGGGGAGGGGGAGAGGGGAGAGGGAGAGGAGAGGGAGAGGGAGAGGGAGAGGGAGAGGGAGAGGGAGAGGGAGAGGGAGAGGGAGAGGGAGAGGGAGAGGGAGGAGGGAGAGGGAGAGGGAGAGGGAGAGAGAGAGAGAGAGAGAGAGAGAGAGAGAGAGAGAGAGAAGAGAGAGAGAGAGAGAGAGAGAGAGGGGGGGGGAGGGAGGGAGAGGGAGAGGGGAGAGGGAGGAGGGGAGGGGGGAGAGGGGGAGAGGGGAGAGGGGGAGAGG
>OZ001260.1:14714843-14729843 GCA_963924015.1 Macrophya annulata
TTCCACCGCTCCAGTGGCATCCACATCCGGGAGTAACGGAGTGATAGCTTCCAGAAAAGGCTGAAGAACAACGGGTATCTCGATCCAAAACTTGATCCTTCGGGAAGAACCTTAATCCCAGACGTCGAAATCCCTCGGCGTCCATGCGATGTCTTCTTTCCAAGTACCGAGGTTTACAATATTCCATAAATCAAAATTCAGCAAAGAGAAAATAATAAATAGTCTACTAATTGAGCGTACTTTAACCTAAGATCTGTCGCATACTCTCCGGAACCTTTCGCCCTCACGACTTTTAGCCACAAATTACGACCCTTGTGACGTGTTGCGAGAACGTAACGTCACAATATATATATATATATATATATATATATATATATATATATATATATATATATATATATATATATATATATATATATATATATATATATATATATATATATATATATATATATATATATATAATGTAACGTGTTCGGCCGTCCGGCCAATCGAAACACGCCAACACATCAGACGCGAACATCACGCGATACCGCGTGACGTCACCAACCATATAAAAGGCACCGCGCTAGCAAGATCGCTAGCAGTTCTAGGCAAAGCGTCCTGACTGACTCACAAACGCTCTTCGAGCAGTTCTAGGCAAAGCGTCCTGACTGACTCGCAAACGCTCTTCGAGCAGTTCTAGGCAAAGCGTCCTAACTGACTCACCTCTTGTCTTGCTAGGAACCGAGCTATAGCAGCCGGTTACCTTTAGAGTAGCTTTACATTTAAATTGTCTTGTCAAAGCGACAGATTTAATTTTTATGTCCGAGTAAATTCAATTAAAGACGACAATCGAAACTAAAACATAAAAGACGCTCTAGCACAGAGTCTAACAGCGCAATAAGTTATCCTATTAATTAAAATAACTTATCATTAAATTCTATTATTGTTATTCTTTCACTCTATTTCAACTCCATTCTATTCTTCACCTGCTGATCTTTGTATTCAAACCTAAATTTAAACACTGCTAACTCAAAACAAACGAGCTATAAATAGCTCACACCAAACAAAACAACTTTAAACTCTCTTGTATCTTTACTTTATTTTTATCTTTATTTCTATTTTACCTTTTCTTTTCATTATATCGAATCACCTAAATCAATAATCTTTGTATTAATTCTGTAATAGGTTGCAACCTTATTTCTATTATTATTTTGATCAGATTTAATCCTGCCTAATTATACTTTATTCAAGAATCATAACAGTGTTGAATCATTACAGACTAATACAGCCTTTATTCTTCCCTTTAAACAGCAATAACATCTAGCTAGCTATCGACAGCTTTGGCTATGGTGCAAGGGGCAGCGGTGATCTTACGATACCCGTCTGACAGATATTAGCACCTATAGTCCGAGTCTGTGGCAGGCTTGGTTTAAACGCCCGGCTCTGAAGGGAGGCAGCCTTGAGTTTGTCAACAAACCGAGTCTGGAAACGCCAGCTTTGTTTAGACAAAAACTCCGGGTCTGCGAAACAGGGAGGTGATCTTGGCTAACGCCCGGATTCACGATTAGGTTCTTAAAACAATTTTATTTGTATTTATTGACGTAATTACGCGATGCTCCGATAAAATAAATATTCGGATACGAATTCATGCTAGCTTGAGGATTTCATATCATAATCTTTGGATTAAATATAAAATCCTCGTAAAAAGTTACATTGGCGCCCAACGTGGGGCATCGCCATAAATAAACTAACAATAAATTGTTTAAAAGAACAAAATTCTAGAATCACTATCCCCTATCCAAGTTCATTTAAAAAGTGGCAAAAATGGCTGATAATGATTCAACTACTGACAAAACCACCGATAAAGGCGCTAGACCGCGTGATACGGGATTTCACGAAGCAAATTTGACAATGTCAACAGACACGAGTTTGATTAGTCTTGAGGAAAATGTAGAAATAGACCCGATCGCGGCTATGAAGGCTTCTATTGATAAGATTCGCAAACAAAATGAAATGTACGACAAAAGAATCGATGATCGGTTAGCTGAAATGGAACGATCCATACAAGAATTCCAACTAACTAACACCGCGGAAAACGCAAGGCTAGAAAACAGATTGTTAAAAAAAATTGACGATCAGGCCACGGCCAGTAAACGTAAAATCGACACTTTAGGAACAAGAATTCAGGCAGTTACGGAAAGATACGATTCAGACATTAGAACTTGTCAAGAGAAATTAAATGAATGTGAATTGACATTACGTAACGAAGCTACCGGAAATTACGAAGTCCTAAAGGACAAAATAAAACAAAGCGATCGAGTTAATTCAGACAAAATCAAAGACATCGAACATAGACATGAATTATTCAAAATAGGTGTAGATTCAGAGATTAGACGTTTAAAATCACGACCTATAGGTCAGGGCGGTAATCACGATAATACCAGAATAATTCAAAAACAAGTAAAAATGCCGACATTTTCTGGTAGAGGCTGGGAAAAACCGGTAAACTATATTCGCGAACTAGAGGAATACTTTGTATTAATAGATACCGACGAAGAGTTATGTTTAAAACTAATCGGCCAGAGCTTATGCAATGATGCTAAGGATTGGTGGATTGCGCGCCGTGACTCCGTAAGCTCATGGGATGACTTTAAAAGACGTTTTTTGGCTAGATTCTGGGGAGAAGAAATCCAGCGAGAAATCCGAAGAGATTTGGAAGTAGGATATTACCTTGTAGATTCTAAAGTAACTTGGTCCGAATATGCGAATAGGAAATATGCAACAGCTATCGGATTAGTTCCCCGCATCCCAGAAGAGGAAATAGTCAGATGTCTTATCAGACATTTCCCAGATAGCGTAATTGAGGCTGCACGTAGTAGAAACATCCGAGAGATTGATTCACTGCTAGTTTTACTTGACGAATTACAGTCAGGAAGTAGGTCAAATGCACCAAAAACACAAACACACATGGCACACGTAAGTAAACATAACCTCAACAAAACCATAGACGAACGAAAATCAACACCGTGGGCACCTACCCAGATAACCAGACCAGATCGATCACGAGTTGCAATCTTTGTTGTTCACTAATGCTGTTGTGATGCTCATGCTATGCTATCATCTGCACGCAACAGGCGGTAATAAAATGTCGGCAATATGACAGCATGCTTTGCTGGCATATACCATACAAAACAGATTCATGTATGCTTGTGTCAATATAGTGACATCCAAACAGCAAACGACAAGCATCCGTTGTTCAAAAGAACATACAATATAATGGGATAATTGTTTCGGAATTTGAATCCCGCGCGCTCTGATGGGGTCTAAGATGGCGTTCGCTGTCCTTGACTATATTCAGGCTATATAGGTTCGCGTAGCGTCTTTTCGATCTTGTCGTTACAAACCGCGGTACACTTAATGATTACACGTGTTTTGTGCCTCTAATAGTTCACAACCAGCTGCAGGTGAGTGATTATCAGTCATTATAATTATTAGTTATCCCTGATCATATAATTCCAATCGGCTTTTAATATTCGAAGGTGTCGGAAGTCTTCAGTCATACAGCTGCGTACGTATTTGAGGTTAGGTGTCGATTGTTTATTTTAAACCGAATTATATCGGGATGTAATTTACGATTAGTTACTGTTCAGTCAATTATTATTATTACTATTATTACTATTATTATTATTATTCAATATGTATTTACTCACTGCTATGATGAATAATATATATTATGAATGAATCTTTGCCAGATAACAAAGTCCTCAGGCGCTATAGCTTGTGTTTACAGGTCGGTGCAGTATACGTGGTTTTTTTTTCATTAATATTCTCATAAATGACTAATAATGTGCTTCTTTTTCAGAATTTTTCAGAATTTTTCAGAATTCCTATGAAACTGTGGTTGCTAATGAACTACGTACATTATGTGTACGAATGGTTGATCTTACGAATGGGTCTGTGATAATCAATCGGAGGCTATATCAATCTTCGAAATAGTACAACTTTATTGCATCTCTAGCTTGAAAATTTAGGCGGACATGGACGACGCAATGAGGTGGAAATTGTTAGCAGGTCAGGGTGGAGCACGCAAACCATTTCACGAACTTTCTTCTCGCCAGCAGAGTAAAATTAGGACGGAATTGCGTTACTTACGCAGCGGTGTAGAGTCTAACATAGAGTCTCAAATGAAAATCAACATCCAGCAAGATAATGACACCATGCGATATTCTCCATTGTCTGATGCTACTGATAGCGCAGCGGTTTTACTTTTAGAACAGGTAGATCATGTGATTCTAGAGGATGAGGAATTTGTTTGTCAGCGTATCGAAGAAAGTAGTGAATCCAACAGTAGCACTTCTGACGAATTCAGTGACACATTAGAAGAGAAACCGATGTTCCGTGACGAATTAGCTAAGTGTTTCGCTGGACAAGGCATTACTCATGTTCAGGGTAATGAAATATTGAAGGTGCTAAGATCGCACAAGTGCCACTCAAATTTGCCAAAAGATACGAGAACTCTGCTCCAGACACCACGGAATCGCGTTCAAATAGTGCCAATGGGATCAGGAGAATACCTCCATATAGGTTTCGAATCTGGTATTTTGAGAGCGCTGTCAGGTTTGCACAATGAATCGATTCCTGCTGTATTAGAAATAGACATCAGCACTGATGGCGGTACCCTAGATCGATCAGGTTCAATTCATATTTGGCCAATCCAGTTTAGAATTGTCAACATCGCACATTCAAGACCACAGATCGCAGGTGTCTACAAAGGCCAGGGAAAGCCACATTGTGCAACAGAATTCTGCGATGCCTTTGTTCAAGAAGTTGAGCAACTGAGGGCTACTCATGGTATAGAGTTCAGGGGGAAAAAAATTCCATTCAACTTCAGGTGCTTCATAGCAGATGCGCCAGCTCGAGCTTTTATACTAAATCACCGGGGTCATACCGCTTCAAGCGCATGTTCAAAATGCAAAGTTAGCGGAAAATATTATAAGAATCGTATGATATTTTTAGGTACAAACCATCCTCTTCGAAGTGACGAAGAGTATGCCAGACGTGTGGATGAAGATCATCACAAAGAGGGCCCGAGTCCATTGTCGGAATTAGGGATCAGAATGCCGTCACGGGTTCCTTATGAATATATGCATTTAGGATGTATAGGTGCGATGAAAAAATGTATCGGTGCATGGGTTAGGGGAGATTATACTGAAGACACGAAATTGCCAGATTGGTCCATTGATTTAATATCCCGGAGACTCGAGGCTTTGACAGAATATTGCCCTCGTGAATTTGCTAGACGTCCAAGGACTCTACGTCATTACAAGCGTTAGAAGGCCACTGAGTTCAGACAGTTTTTGCTATACACAGGACCAGTGGTATTACGTGATATCTTACCTGACAATGTTTATACACACTTCCTGCTTTTACATGCAATCTTTCGAATTTTTGTTTCGCCGTCACCGTCCCAAAACCAATTATTCTTTGCGGATATAGGAATGAAAAAGTGGGTTGAGAGATGTGCTACTCTGTATGGGCCAGAATTTTCAAGCTACAACATTCATGGCTTATCACACTTAGTGGATGATGTTAGGGTATTAGGGCCTCTCGATAATTTCTCGGCGTTCCCATTCGAGAACAATATGCCATATTTTAGAAAGTTCATCAGAAAACCCCATTTACCCCCGCAACAGTTCGCCAATAGAATGGGAGAATTGTTTTTTGAAGAAGGCAATTACTTTTCCGATCAGAAGATCGGTATTCAAGCTACAGAGAGACATGACACCGGACCCATACCTCAAAATTTTCTTAACGGTGGTCAACAATTTAGAAAATTGAATAACAGCAAGTTCTGTATCGGGCTGTCCTTACGAGATAACCGTTGCATATTACGAGACTCATCTATTTGTATAGTGAGTAACATCATTCTCTTTGGTGGCACTTATTACTTAGTCGTCAGAAGATTCAGAAATGTGACAAGTCTTTATGATGTTGGAATACCATCCGCAAACGTCGGTGTTTTTAAATGCTTTGACCTATCGCCTAATGATGACATCGTTTATTATCTTGACGTTCAAGGAAAGTGTTATCGTTTACCCTATTCTAGAAATGTGAATGATATAGGAGCGGACAGCAGCAGTGACGATACAGATGAACTCTGCGTGGAACAGTACGTTGTTATTGCAATGAATAGTTCAACTAGGATTGCGGAGAATTAGGAGGAGACACTTTTACCTGAACGAGATCAGCTAAGTTGACAATGCATGATGATTTGCAATTTGGAGTATGTTTGTTCCTCAATTGGCCACTATTAATGTTCTTATGTTTTTTTTATCCATTCCCCGTCTTGGTGTTCTCGTGTTTTTTTTTTCAATAATATTTAATATATTTGTTTATCACAAATGGATTTCATCGTGCACTTTATCTATCATGAATGGTAATTTGGGAATCACGGCAGTCTAGCCTTGGAGCTTGTGTGGCAATGATTATAAATACTTTTTAATCACAAGAATATTGACTTACCTTATAAACATTTTCCACATTATGACATATTCATTTCACTGTCAATAATTTCAGCTTTTATCATTCGTATTGCTTAAGTGATTCTTCGAAGTTGATTTGAGTTTATAATAGGAATGACATATATTATCTCATTACAGTTTCTATCTGTCACTGAGGTATGTACTTTTGTCAAAGTTTCTTGAATCTGACTACACAAATAAGAGACTATAATGATTTGATTCCCAGGACAGTCACTTTAAAGAATGTACCGGCCAAAGCGACAAGCCAAAAAACCCATTAGGTTCAAGACTACGTCATCATCGTCGAGCAATGAAGCAAGTCAACAGCAGGTCAAGAAGAAGATGAAAAAAGCATCATCCATAACCGTCGAGGATGACATTCAGTCCATACGTGCGGCGTGCTCTCAATTCAACAGCACGACTAACGCATCAGATCAGTTAGCAAATAACGCCACACACCTTGTCCATGATACCGACATTCCATCTGCATCAAAAACCGACAACAATGATCCTGTTTCGCAGATCCTCAGTTCAGAGCAGACAACTTCGTATAGTACTCATCCTACATACGGTAGATCAATACCTTTCCCAGCTGTGTCATCCACCTACACCCCTATTCCACTTTGGAACCCGTCTTTTCCACGTAACAGTTCAAACGTTGACTCTGGGTTCGACAACTCTGTAATCACTTGTCATCCCACTCTGACCTCTACGATAGCTCAATCACTCTACTCGCCTTCGTCATTACCTGCCACTTATACAGAATCGTCTTCCTACAATGATATTTATCAAGGCGGCCCTCAGCCTGGCTTAATCACTCCTCGCACCACTGCGTCTTACGTTAGTGTTTCACTTCCTAGCACTATAACATCTCAAGATGCTGTGTATACCGAGCTTCAGCCATGCACTCCAATTTCCAAGCCTACAATTGTGCAGGACATTTCCTTTCATAAGTGTTCATCTTCGTTGCATACTAAACCACCAATGCCCACTGGTACGTTTAATTACAGTGCTGCATCTGCCCTGATACCGCCCGTCACCTACACTTCACGCCCCACAGCTGTTAACAATTCCGTTATCTATGCCTTATCATCTAATTCCAGTCTGCCTTCTCAAATCAATGATATTCCCCGTACTACTCTTGCAGCTCCAAAACTTACATCCCAGACCATTCCTCCTGTGTCCTCTGTGCCACCACCTACACCCGAAATTTCACGCTCTATTATGAGCAATAACGCTCATTCTATTTCCTATCCCTCGCCTCGTACGCATCGCAATCGTGATTCTGCTTCGGTAGCTTCGACGCCTGCTCCATCTACTGGAAATGATATTGCTGCAGCAATGCCTGAAAACAATAATGCCGCAGCAATGCCTGGAAACCATATTCTTGCAGCAGTGCCTGGCCATGAAGCTGCAGTCGGAGCTCCATGTATTGAGAATGCCCGAGGTGTTCAAAGCACTCTTGTGTAAGTAAAATAAAATTTGGCCCATTGGTTGTCTGCTTCAGAACTGTACATCGCCCTACATAAGCGAAAAAAAATGTTTCCAGTCGGATAAATGAAAGACTGGGAGCTATCGAACGAACATTGAGGTCGCAGAGGCGTCAAGGAGCACTAGTAAAGCCCGCCTATTTGCCATTTACTCGAGTCGCAGACATTCTGAACTTTGATCGAACAGACCAAGCTACCTACAACGAACTAGTAAGAGTTTATCCGGAGGAGATTTTCGTCGGTAGGAGGTCAAACAAAAACGTAGTTTTCAGTTTACGACGTTTCGGCTGGGCCCCGCCAGCCATCTTCAGGCTAAATTTATTCATATTTAATTAGTATACATTCATCCATACAACAGCAAAAGAAAACAAAAAACACCAAAAACCAATACGGTTTTGAATTCACTAAAGTTACATTCATCTTAGTCTACGTATTAAATCATAATTTATGTTAAAGAAGAAAAGAGAAGAGAATATTCAATTTATCGATGACAGTTTGACAGTTGGACTTACATTACTTGACATTCCTAAGCGCTTAGGTGTTGACAAAACAGATCCTCATAGATCGCTGTTTTGTCAACACCTAAGCGCTTAGGAATGTCAAGTAATGTAAGTCCAACTGTCAAACTGTCATCGATAAATTGAATATTCTCTTCTCTTTTCTTCTTTAACATAAATTATGATTTAATACGTAGACTAATATGAATGTAACTTTAGTAAATTCAAAACCGTATTGGTTTTTGGTGATTTTTGTTTTCTTTTGCTGTTGTATGGATGAATGTATACTAATTAAATATGAATAAATTTAGCCTGAAGATGGCTGGTGGGGCCCAGCCGAAACGTCGTAAACTGAAAACTACGTTTTTGTTTGACCTCCTACCGACGAAAATCTCCTCCGTATCATCCTAAGGTCACGAAAATTATCATCATAAGAGTTTATCCACAATCTTGAATACTCTAATGCAGCAAGTTTCTGAGTGAATGTATGTATACATGAAATATTTTATACAGGTGCAGTACTTAGAACACGTAGGCGGATTTACTTTGAAAGAGGTTTGCAACTTATGCTTGCAAGAAGTAATCAAGGATGAAACAGTTGGCGCTTTTACATGGTGGGGACGTGATGACGGAAGACGAGAGAGACCTGTCCCATTTTATAACACAGTTCTTGCCGCAGCTATCAATGGTGTATTCAATATTTCCATTCTATGAAGTCCGCCATCAATCCACTACAATTGAAATATTATACGACAAATTTCTAGATGCTGCTTCAAACAATACGTATTTCCGACCTCCGACGCAGAGAGACTTTTGCAAATATATGCGTGAGGCAATTCGCATTGCAAAACAGAGAGTACGAAATAAGAATCGCCGAAATCAAGGCCCTGCCAGACAACCAGGAATCAGGCGGCGTCAGGAGGCAGAAGCAGAGCGGCTGTTTGCGCGATTCCGTGACGAAGAAGAAGTCACTGAAGATGAATCCAGCGAAGGATAATATTTTTACCCAGCGAGGAACTATAAGCAATCAAAATTACTTCATAATAAACCTATATAATATACGCTAAGCGAAAGATACCTATAGATAGCCTATGATATATATTACTTTTAATTCCCGAATCACTATAAAATATGTTTTTACGTAATTACATAGATATCCATCTTCATATCTAATCATGAAAGATTTTTATTCTAATATAATTTTACCAGATTTCATGTCATTGCATGAAATCATACTAAGAGTTGAGCAAACCAGGTCAATCTAGGTAAAATGAGTTTTTTGTAACACGTACTTATATCATATATGTATAAACTACATATAATATATATGCACATGATAAAAACTACGTTCATTGTTTACCATCATTTTTGTTCTATCAATTTTTGATTTTTTTTTTCTTTAATATTTACTTCCTTGACATCCTTTCTTAAACACCTGTATTAAGCTCTGATTTCAGTGAGTAAACTATTATGTATGTGCATTGTTAAGATATTGTAATAAAATTGATATGTTGCGACGTATAAAAGACTAGCGGATAAGGTTATCCTCATTTTTTGAATATAAGCATAATAAACGCCTCCGATATAATGTATATTCACTTTGTGAGAATGCGGTAGTGATGGGAATAATTTTTAAATATATATATTTCAACTCTGAACACTTCATATGTATGTTTCTCAAATGTAATTTATTACATAGAGTAATTTCGAGATGAATTATAGCCGTTTGCTGAAACATCACATGATATTTAAAAAAAAACCATCCATTCCGAAATTACCCTATTTCATTTGTGAAAATGACTATAAATACGTCCTGCTCAAGTTGAAACATATATATAGTTAAGAATCATTCTCAATGAATACATTTTCACAAAGTACATATATACATTATATAATATATTATAGGTATATATATTCCCCCTACAGCCCGCCGTAGCGTACGGTAATACCATGCCGGCGCGCTGCCAGCAGTATGCCAGCATCAGAATCTCGGCATGCATGCTAGCATATTGCTTAGATATTGAAGTTACACCTTGGCGGTCAAATGCCATGTTCAAATGATCAATATTGCTGGCATCTTGCCTGCAATTTGCCATCAAATTGTTATCTGGGTACTAACACAAACACGCCGGCGAGATTGCAAAACTCCCGAGACATACAAAATAAAGTAGAGATCACGGATAACCGAAAAAAAACAACAGATAACATCATAAACAGTAATTGGAGAACATCTAGTATAAACGCGATTAGTGAGGAAAACACGATCGAAAATAAAATCGATAGTCCCGAAGTAATAAGCGAGTCGGAAAACTAGATGGCGCTGGGCGAATCGAGCCGTTAAACGTACCGGCGCAACAAAGTTTGCAATTAGTAGCGGCAAATTACAAAATTGAGACCTTAGACCTGTTCGAAGATCCCTCTAAATACTTATTAGAGGCGGACACAGAAACAGAATATAAGATTAAACAATGTCCGACAATATACTTAGAAATTGAGGATATTAAAGTGAAGGCATTAATAGACACGGGAAGTCAAATAACATGCATTTCGCATGATTGGTATATAAGACACGAGAAACTGTTAAAGACCAAAGAAAAGTTGCCAGTCGTTAATTTCCAAATAGTAGGAGTGACAGGGGGCAAACCCGTCAAAATCAAAGAACAACTGTTTGTCAATATCAAAATCGCGAATTCAGTTGATAATCTCTGTCTGATTATAGTGCCACAACTAAGACAAGATGTGATAATAGGAATTGATAGCTTACATAAATGGAAAGCAGACATAGATTTAAAGGTAAACAAATTAACGATACGACTACCTACAGGTATTGAAATCGTAGAACTATACAAATCTGATTATTTGTTTGTCAATAACATCGAGCAAATCAGAAACTCTAATCTCGGAAATAAAAGCTTTAAAACCCTGGAAAATCCAGATGTAAACAGATTGACCAATGATGAGATTAACGAGAAAATAACAGAATGTCAGGTACTACGAGAAAAAGATCAGATCGTATTCAAAGAATTACTCCAAGAATATCGAGAAATTTTTTCAAAACTACCAGGTAGAGTTTCAATTTATGAACATCAGATAAAGATCTATGAAGATAGACCATTTATAAAAAGATCATATCCCATTCCTATAATGCATAGAGAAAAAGTAAGAGCAGAAATAAATAAAATGCTAGATCTAGGAGTCATAGAACGCTCTTTTAGTGAGTATGTGAATCCACTGGTGGTAGTAGCAAAAAAATCTGGGGAGATAAGACTAGTATTAGACGCACGATTTATTAATCAGCTGATAGTACCTGATCATGACTGTGCTCAATCAACTGAGGTCCTATTTCAAAAGTGTGGTAATACTGCGTTCATGTCAAGTCTGGATTTAACGGCGAGTTTTTGGCAAATTCCACTCCACCCAGAGTCTAGAAAGTACACTGCTTTTATGTATGAAGGAAAAACCTATCAATTTACTGTAACGCCATATGGACTTAGTACCAGTTTAGCAAGTTTAATCCGCGCATTAGATTTAATCTTACGGGAGACAGAAGCATTTACGATTAACTTCGTAGATGATATCCTGTGCTTGTCTGATTCGGTCTTTTCCCATTTGGGACATTTACGCATGCTTTTTGGCGTGTTTAGAAAATACAACATGACAATAAACTTTAGAAAATCGAAGTTCTTTAGAGAAGAAATCGACTTTTTAGGGCATCGGATAACTAAAGACGGCATTAAGCCGCAGCCTGAAAAAATAGCAGCCATAAAAGACTTTCCCGAACCTAAAAACCCGAAACAACTCAAAGGATTTCTAGGGTTAACTAATTATTATAATAAATTTACTAAACAATATTCCGAAGCGACTCACCCGCTATTAGCGTTAATTCGTAAAGGAGCTAAGTGGGAGTGGACTGAAAACATGACGACACATTTTACTACAGTGAAAAATTTATTTTGTGACGAAATGATAATACATCACCCAAATCCGAGCAAACGTTATTATCTACAATGTGATGCAAGCAATTATGCAATTGGTGCAGTACTCTATCAGCTGTCAGAGCAGAATGAAGAGTTGATCGTAGGGTTTGCCAGTCGAACGATGAAAGGTGCTGAACTAAATTATTTCACATCTGAAAAGGAACTATTAGCTATAGTCTTTGCGTTAGAAAAATTCCGATCGTACATCATAGGCGCGAAACTAACCATACGCACAGATCATAAAGCACTTACTTTCATTTCCTCATGTAAACTAATCAGCTCACGTTTAGCAAGATGGATCTTGTTCATACAAACCTATAGTTTTGACATAGAGTACATCAAGGGTAGTGATAACATTGTTGCAGACACTTTAAGCAGATTTCCACCTGAAAAGAAAGAAAAGACAGAATCAATAGGCCATGTAAAGATTCTCGCGCAATTAGCAAAAGAAATCAGTAATGAATGGAAAGAAGTATTTAACAAATTCGATCAATATCAGAAAAACGACCAGAAAATCAGAGACATTGTTGATTCCGATCTTATTAAGAACGAGAAAAAATATAAGATTCAAAAAAACATATTATATCACATAGGGCCAGGGGGCACCATGCAAGCGTATGTACCGGAAGCACTGCTCAAATCCCTAGTCATCGAATGTCACGAAATATACGGGCATACAGGAGCCGAAAAAACGTATAAAATATTACAGGAAAGTTTCTTTTATCCGAAATTCAGTAAAAGAATCAGGCAAGAGATAGCCAGGTGTGACAGATGTCAAAGGTGTAAAGTACCAAACCAGTATAGTTACTCAAAGATGCAAAATATCATACCAGATGGGGTAGGTGAATTAATCTCAATAGATTTTTTTGGGCCATTGCCAGCGAGTAAGGGTAATTACAAATGGCTATTAGTTACCATCGATGCGTTTAGCAAATACGTGAAGTTATACCCTTTGAAATCGGCTAATGCGCAATCCACCATCAAATGCATATTTGAAAAATACATACCGGAACTAGGAAAACCGAAACGAATGCAATTCGACCACGGAACCCAGTTCACATCCGCGTTATGGTTAAACAAACTAGCTAAGGAAAACATCACTCCAATATTCTCGTCAATCAGGCATCCGCAAGGAAATATTGTGGAAAGAGTAAATAGAGAAATAGGTAGATTCTTTAGGACCTTTTTAACCGATAAGCACACCGCATGGATTAACTGGATATCTGTAATAGAAACTTGTATGAATGAAGTGCACCATAATACCATCGGATTTCCGCCCTGTACCATTCAACTAAAACAAAAGCCTTCTCGATATTGGGAAGAATGGTTATTTGTAAACAAAGATAACATACCACACGATGCAAAATTAATGTTAGTTAAAGATAATATAAAACGGCACGGCAAGCGTAGAGCCGATCGTTTTAATTCAAGTCATAAAATGGCAAAATTTAAAATAGGAGATTTAGTCTTAGTGAAAGCGTTGAATGTGTCTGATCTAAAAAACAAAAAAATGGCAAAGTTGTTTTCGTTATATGACGGGCCATATAAATTAAAAAGGCAGGTCGGCGATGCCACGTTTTTGCTAGAACACCCGAAGAGTCACCTAGAAAGGGGACGATTTCATGTAAATATGTTCAAACATTACTTAGAATAATAGAAGGATTAACTATTGTTAGGATAACGTAGGTTAAGAATAGTAAGTAGTGGGATAAAATTGAATAGAGAAACTCCACCCATCTAAGAAGTAGGGATAAAAATTTGAGAAAAGACGAAAGAGCAAGAAGGGAGTTACATCAGTAGACTACCAACATGTCGTTCAGCACGTATGGATACACAAGCATCCAAGATAAAGAAGTACAAATCTGTGATAGTGATCTGACGAGTGATTCATTTAAAGTCATATGTCCATCGAAGAAAAGATTTATTCGTGGAAGAGGATGGTTTCGAAGTGGTTACGATACCCAAACTCGAAAAGACCTGAAAAGGAAGATCCAACAAGCTTTGGAAAGGGCTAACAGAAACATCAAAAACGACAACACGAAAATCATAATACCCACTAAATACAAAGAAGATCTGACGAAAAATGACTAACCTGCATCATTGTCGCAAGACGATCCCATCTCGATTAGGGTGCGTCTTCCCATCAGAATAAAACCTAAAGAAAAACCAAGGATCATAGAAATCAAAAAAGTGAAGATTAACATAACAAAAAAGAAAAGAGAAGCAGAAGAAAACATCTTACCTGAAGCAACGAAAAAGAAACCTGCACAGCTTCCAAGTCAACAAGAGATCCGTGAAAGAGTTAGGGAAAGAACCTCCAGGAAAACGGAAACTATTGACTCTCTCTGGAAGTTAATACCAATCGACCTTCCTGAAAAAACGAAGAAAGAAATTGAGAATTATGAAAATAATATAACCTTGCTATCCATATTCGAATCATTAGACTTACCGAGCGGAAAAAAAACTCCAGAGTGCATCACACGTGCAGAAAAACTCGAGGAAAAATACAGCGAAGGAACACCGGTGTACG
>OZ001260.1:14734843-14737343 GCA_963924015.1 Macrophya annulata
GTTTTAAAACTCTTCTGTTAATCATCTCTGCCGATATGATAACCACTCTCCGAAATATCTGTATCTTAGTGTTCTGTCATGGACCCCGTTTCATCTCACTGTTCCGGCATTTGCCTAACATCTCAAGGGAAACCATGACTCAAAAACCTTGAGTAGAACAGACCAATCATCTCTCTTCAAGCATGTACAAATTTCACATGGAAGAATCTCGTGAATCACGTTGCAACTTGGAATACTTCACGTTCATGTTCTTCAACAATTTCAGTTCTACGATCATCCAGACTTGTAAGAGAGCCTCAAGTGCACCTTCTATTGATCTGTAATAACGAATCATTCTCCGCGAAATAACTCAACTCATTTCATTTGATCTTCCTGACCAATATGCAGCGCTTTATGCATTTTCGCTAGAGGTCTTTTTAAACATACACACAAGATCAGCCAGCTCAGAGGTCTCCTCACTCCTCAGACATGTTCACTACCACACAAGGTCAGCTAGCTCAGAGGTCTCCTCAGACATGTCTACTACCACACAGGGTCAGTCAGCTCAGAGGTCTGTCCAGACATGTCTACCGCCTCACAAAGCTTTGGTTTTAACCTGCGATCCTTTAACAAGTCCTTTAACAAGTCCAACACATCACATGTCATCAATACGCTCGGCCTGCCTGATCTTAATAGAATCTATCACGTGCATATTTCAAAACACGGCTTGGATCACAAGCCTTTAACAAATATCATCAGTAATTTTGAAAAGATCTTTAAATTTTGGATCAAGTCTAGTTTGATTCTACTCATGACTTTGAATAAGAACAAAATGAAAACTTCTCACCGAATTATAATAACTGTCATAACGAGCATCTTCACACAGCGTTCCTGCCGTGAGGATAGTCTCAATTTGTGATGGTAGATATTGTGTTTGTAGATCCATCCCACTTCTGATGTCGGGGCGGCGGATATAATCAGGATTATTTAATTAAAGAACTCAATCAAGGACAACTTTATATTTTATTTATCAATCTTTGTCAATCACACTAGTTCTTCATCGAAACATAAATCAACAACTCCATCTTCTGTTTTAAAACTCTTCTGTTAATCATCTCTGCCGATATGATAACCACTCTCCGATTTATATATATATATTGTGACGTTACGTTTTCGCAACACGTCACAAGGGTCGTAATTCGTGGCTAAAAGTCGTGAGGGCGGAAGGTTCCGGAGAGTATGCGACAGATCTTAGGTTAAAGTACGCTCAATTAGCAGACTATTCATTATTTTCTCTTTGCTGAATTTTGTTTTATGGAATATTGTAAACCTCGGTGCTTGGGAAGAAGACATCGAGTTTGCTCAGAGGATTTTTTTTGTAGCAATTTTAATGCCCTACAAAAGCTGTATACTCGTTTTTTCCAAAAAAATTCTGTGAATACCGAAAAATCGAGTTGAAGCCAAAAAAATTTTTCCGTGTTATTTAGATGGGAAATCGAATTTTTGAAAGAGTAAAGCCTCTAATTTACTTAGAATTTTTTTTCCAACGGGAATATTTCTTTTTCCTTATAAATCATCAGATTTTCAGGTAGGACAGAACAAAAAAAATATTGCCTAAAAATAAAACATCCTAATGTATATGTATATGTATATATATATATATGTATATATATATATATATATATATATATATATATATATATATATATATATATATATATATATATATATATATATATATATATATGTATATACATATATATATATGTATATACATATATATATGTATATACATATATATATATATACATATATATATATATATATATATACATATATATATATATACATATATATATATATATATATATATATATATATATATATATATATATATATATATATATATATATATATATATATATAGATATATATATATATATATATATATATATATATATATATATATATATATATATATATATATATATATATATATATATATATATATATATATATATATATATTGTAACTTTTTACGAGGATTTTATATTTAATCCAAAGATTATGATATGAAATCCTCAAGCTAGCATGAATTCGTATCCGAATATTTATTTTATCGGAGCATCGCGTAATTACGTCAATAAATACAAATAAAATTGTTTTAAGAACCTAATCGTGAATCCGGGCGTTAGCCAAGATCACCTCCCTGTTTCGCAGACCCGGAGTTTTTGTCTAAACAAAGCTGGCGTTTCCAGACTCGGTTTGTTGACAAACTCAAGGCTGCCTCCTTTCAGAGCCGGGCGTTTAAACCAAGCCTGCCACAGACTCGGACTATAGGTGCTAATATCTGTCAGACGGGTATCGTAAGATCACCGCTGCCCCTTGTACCATAGCCAAAGCTGTCGATAGCTAGCTAGATGTTATTGCTGTTTAAAGGGAAGAATAAAGGCTGTATTAGTCTGTAATGATTCAACACTGTTATGATTCTTGAATAAAGTATAATTAGGCAGGATTAAAT
>OZ001260.1:14742343-14787343 GCA_963924015.1 Macrophya annulata
TGTACACAATAAAAAACAGTATTCTAAGGTTCAAAGAGTCGAATTACGCGGGGTTAATCTTTCTTGCAATCATCCAAATAACATAATACAATTGCGCAACGGTGAAATAGTTGTAATTGAGAGTATATTAAATGTTAGGACGAATTGCGCGATCCAAGAAGATATCAGTAATCTATATATATATATATATATATATATATATATATATATATATATATATATATATATATATATATATATATATATATATATATATATATATATATATATATATATATATATATATATATATATATATATATATATATATATATATATATATATATATATATATATATATATATATATATATATATATATATATATATATATATATATATATATATATATATATATATATATATATATATATATATATATATATATATATATATATATATATATATATATATATATATATATATATATATATATATATATATATATATATATATATATATATATATATATATATATATATATATATATATATATATATATATATATATATATATATATATATATATATATATATATATATATATATATATATATATATATATATATACAGGGTGATTCAGAGCAACCGGGTCATATTTTGAGAGTGGGTTCGTCGTAAAAATCTAAACCAAAAAGTCCTCTACCAAAAATTCGTGCGTCTAACAGTGACCGAGTTATCCCGGATTTAAGTGGACCTATCACAGGGCGTTAGACAGGGCCGCTAACGAATGTAATTAATAAACAAATTAATTTTTTTTTTTTCTTGCTGGGCTATTTATTCTCAGATTTAGTTAATATTCGAAGGTCTGAGTGGTCTTCGTTGTCCATGTCCTGACCTCCGTAGTTTTCGTCATCCAGGTCCTTACCTCCGTAGTTTTCGTCATCCAGGTCCTCGCCTCCGTAGTCTTCGTCGTCCAGGTCCTTATCTCCGTAGTTTTCGTCGTCCAGGTCCTTACCTCCGTAGTTTCCGTCATCCAGGTCCTTACCTCCGTAGTTTTCGTCGTCCAGGTCCTTGCCTCCTTAGTTTTGGTCGTTCAGGTCCTTACCTCCGTAGTTTCCATCGTCCAGGTCTTCGCCTCCGTATTTCTCGTCATCCAGGCCCTTACCGCCGTAGTTTCCACCGTCCAGGTCTTTGCTTCCATAGTCTTCGTCGTCCAGGTCCTTACCTCCGTAGTTTTCGTCATCCAGGTCCTTACCTCCGTAGTTCTTGTCATCCAGGTCCTTACCTCTGTAGTTCTCGTCGTCGTCGTAAAGACCTGGATGACGAAAACTACGGAGGCGAGGACCTGGACGACGAAACCTACGGAGGTAAAGACCTGGATGACGAAAACTACGGGGGCGAGGACCTGGACGACGAAACCTACGGAGGTAAGGACCTGGATGCGGACAAAACCTACGGAGGTAAGGACCTGGATGACGAAAACTACGGAGGCGAGGACCTGGACGACGAACCTACGGAGGTAAAGACCTGGATGACGAAAACTACGGAGGCGAGGACCTGGACGACGAAACCTACGGAGGTAAGGACCTGGATGACGAAAACTACGGAGGTCAGGACATGGACAACGAAGACCACTCAGACTTTCGAATATTAACTAAATCTGAGAATAAATAGCCCAGCAAGAAGAAAAAAAAAAATTAATTTGTTTAATTATTACATTCGTTAGCGGCCCTGTCTAACGCCCTGTGATAGGTCCACTTAAGTCCGGGATAACTCGGTCACTGTTAGACGCACGAATTTTTAGTAGAGGACTTTTTGGTTTAGATTTTTACGACGAACCCACTCTCAAAATATGACCCGGTTGCTCTGAATCACCCTGTATATATATATATATATATATATATATATATATATATATATATATATATATATATATATATATATATATATATATATATATATATATATATATATATATATATATATATATATATATATATATATATATATATATATATATATATATATATATATATATATATATATATATATATATATATATATATATATATATATATATATATATATATATATATATATATATATATATATATATATATATATATATATATATACATATATATATATACATATACATATACATATACATATACATATACATATATATATATATATATATATATATATATATATATATATATATATATATATATATATATTTCTTGGAAACGGGATAAAGTAATGTTGAAAATTGAGTGTGTTCAGCGAAAATGTCTACTCTTACACATGAATAATTGTCAGTATGTATTAACCTTGTTACATATATAAATTGGTTAACAAAGAAGAAATAATAAAATAAATATAAGAACTAATAAAATACTATTGAAAATTTATTTAAATTAAAAATAATAAAATAAATATAAGAAATAATAAAATACTATTAAAAATTTCACTTTCTTTTATTTAACAATTCCATTTTACCGTAAGCATTTTTATCTACTTTAAAATCTTACTTTATTTTACTCAACAATTTTATTGTGCCCTTACAAATTTTATTTCATTTAAAATTTGTATTTCATTTAAAAATTTAATTTTACTTGAAAATTTTACTTAATTTTATTGAACAATTTTATTTTAATTGAAAATTTAATTTCATGGTAAAAATTTAATTTTATTTGAAAATTTTATTTTATTTAAAAAAAAAACATACATGCTGTGAATCAAAATTTTCTAATTTTTCCAACGGGGATCTTGTCTGAAGCCGTTGAAGAATAGATTCAAAAAGTGAAAAAAATCTGAACATTTTAGTTTGATAATTATCATAGTTTTTTATGTAAATCTCCAACTTGTAAAAATTACTTAATTAACGAAAGCATAAATTATTGAGAAATTGCGGAAAAGCATTTTTTTCGACGGATTTTCGTTTATTGATGTATCTTAATGATACCTAAATTTTTTGGTTTCTTAATATTCATATTTTTGATAGGTTAAAAAAAATTTTTCAGCGAGGGAGCGAATCGTGCGGCGCGCGCAGAAGACACATCACCCGTTTTTAGCCCTATTTTCATCTCTGAATTAAAATTATAAATATTGGTGGTAAAGTTCCGGGAGTTAGGACTTTTTTGTTGGAAATTTCCTCCTCTTTAAGGATCTTTTTTTTAAATTGCGATATCTACAATACTTTTTGAGATATTCGCAAAAAACTAAACCCCCCCTTTTTTTTTTCAATAAATTATTTATAACTCTTACAAGTTTTTTCAGCACTACTTGAATTTTTTCAAAAAGTTTCTAGACGCCTTTTCGAATCGAATAACACCTTGATCGTAATTTTCGGTGAAGGCGGACGGATTTTCACCCGAAAGGTGCTTTTTGACTAGACTATCAGTGTCGAATAACAAACGTGCGTATAGACCACGCGAGTTTTTACTATTCGATACAACTCGACGTGCTTGTACCTGTCCGATGTGTCTTTGTCTCTATAGTTAGTGGTGTTGGTTTTTCGTGAAGTCAGTCTTGTCTGAATTGTGTTTGAGTGCAGACTAGCTCGTCAGTTTTTAAAATTGTTTCCTGTGGCTGCAATAATATTGAATCATGTCAGATTCTGATCCTTTGTTTGCAGTCGTACAGTTTAACGATCAACTGATAAATCGTAAAAAATGCGTAGAATTGTTGCCAATCTCTTGGTTATTTGATAATGATGAGATGTGTTATTTTCCTCCTAATAAGGATTTGACAAAAGTCGAAAAATGGGTAGAAAATCAACGTGCTCCAGGTGAAACGTGGCCGTCATATCCGATAACTATCATTTCTAAAGCTAGTAAGTAATAAAATAATAACTAGGTGAATTATTTAATATTTAATTGCGTTCTCATTTGAATAAGTGTCCCGCAATTAAGTTTTTTAAATAATTAAGATTGAAATCTCGATTGAAATTTATTTATTTTTGAGTCTTTTTTATCAATTTCATTAATTTTATGAATATTTTTCTTGATGGTGATTTTTTAAAATTATAATTAACATTCGGATAACCGCAATTATTATTTCAGGAGATTACGAACAGGGAATTCGAAGACTGAAAAGATCTTTCAAAAAAAAGAAGTTAATAGTTCTGACAGCGAATCTCAGTTGCAGAATACTGTTGAACCTCTTCAGTTGAACTCTACTGGTGTTTCTCAATCATTAGCCATACCGCGACCGTTGACAAAAAGGGATATTCAGGATCGAGATTCTGCATCTATGAGAAGAACAGGCAGCACAGTGAACGTACTTGATGCAATTGCAGAAAATGATGTTGTTATCATCCCTGATGAGCGGGAGGACGCATCTGAAGAAGCATCGACGACATCAAGTCAACCACGTGTGAATTCCAATGAAGGTTAGTGTGTAAACATAATTGATCAAATAATTATAAGCCTATATTAGTAAAAAATGATAATAATATACCGTGAGCATCTCTTGAAACAATACGGCCGGAAAGCATGGATGTGTGTGTGTGTGTGTGCGTGTGCGTGTGCGTGTGCGTGTGTGTGTGTGTGTGTTTTTTCATTTAGTCATTATTTTTGTAATTATACATTTTTTAAAAAACCATCAAAATAAGCTTAAATAAGTCAGTAACTTTTGATGGGTGTCAATATAAAAAATTGTACTAGGGCAATTTCTCTTAAAATTTAATTTTTTAATGGTTCTCTATTGTTTTTTTGTATAAACATCGATATTTTACTTAGAAAAAATGTATTAATACAAAAATAATGACTTTACACGCGTATAACTTTTTGAATATTGACGATACAAAAAATTTGCCTGAAACTTTTTTGTAGTGCGTCAGATAAACTACAAAATTGTCTTTTAACTTTTTCGTCTAACTCCAATAGTTTAGCTGAAAAATTCAAAAAATGGAAAATTTTGATTCCAAAGCTCTGTAAGAAATCGAATAATGAAGACAGATACTCGGCTCAATAAAATTTTTTGTTCCAAATTTAATCTATTTTAAGGCATAGTCATGGGTTTTTGGAAAAAAAAAAATCTTCCTGGGTTGCAAGAATAAATAAGGTAAAAAAATCATTTTTCTGTGTTATTTAAATGGTAAAACTTCAAATTCGATGATGGACCTTTTAAAATTGGAATTAAGAGCTGTTATTTGGTCAGAATGTTTGTTTGAACATATCCTACGATATTTTGAGCGGAGAGCGAAGAAAAAAAAATATCGAATTTTTTTGACACACCCTAATATATATATATATATATATATATATATATATATATATATATATATATATATATATATATATATATATATATATATATATATATATATATATATATATATATATATATATATATATATATATATATATATATATATATGTATATGTATATGTATGTATACGTATACGTATACGTATACGTATAATGTATATGTACGTACATGAAAATTTAGTTTTTTAAAATTGGAAAAAATATTCGAGTCGGTTTTTCTATTTTTTAGACGAGTATTTCTTTGAAAAGGTAAAAAAATAAATACCCGAGCTATACTTTTAAATCAAAATTTATAATATCTAATATAAAGGTTTAACACTAATACGAAAATCAAAAATTTTGATATTCCTATCTTTAATTTTTTCAAATTTAGACGCATATTTTTTTGTTATTTACCTTTATAGTTAATCCGTTAACGAAAATAAAAAATTTTGATATTCCTATCTTCAATTTTAATTTTGTTATTTACCTTTATAGTTAATCCGTTATAGTTTTAATTTATATCCACATAGATATACATTTATGGATTTACGGTGAGATCGTGAAACATTGAGCTTGTTAGTTATATTGGAAATTATTTCTAAAACATGTAAGTGCACCTAGAAATTTTGGGATCAAAATTCATACTGATTAACTATAAAGGTAAAAACAAACAAAAATACTCTTGTAAATTTTGGAAAATTAAAGATAGGAATAATACAATTTTTATTTTTGTATTAGTGTTAAACTTATAATTTGGGTATTATAAATTTTGATTTAAAATTACAGCTCGAGTAGTTATTTTCTGACTGTTTGAAAAAAATACTCGTCTAGAAAATGAAAATATCAAGTGTACATAAAATGGCAAGTGTCGCCTAACTTCAGGGTCACTAATTATAGGCATATATTATATAATCATAATCATTTTTGTATAGTGAATATAAGTCATTACGCCATTAAATTATACAATTATTTCATTTTATTTCATATATTATGTAATTAAATGCTTATGTCATTTTTCAATGGACTTTTATTGAGTGAACTTTTCTATTATTATTATGTTCAATTGTATATTTTTAATGTTATTATAGATATATTCGAGTTCAAGGCAGCTGTTGAAGACATTAAACAATTTATAAAAAAAGAGATTAGCAGCGCGAAGAGAAGTATCCTCTACGACTTGGATCAGAAGATTAATACCCTGAAATTCGAAATATCAAAACAACGTACGGATCGATCTGACCATCCACAGCCCTGGAAAGTTATAGGCACAGACTTACCAGTCAATGATATCGACAAGTTTTTGGAATTTGATGAAATTCTAAAAGTTGACAGCGAGAAACAGGAAGCACTGGTATACATTTGATATTCAGAAGTATTAGAGTACTATTTTATCGGTTTTATTATATCTGTTAATTTTTCATTTCTTGTATAATTTACAGAAAGATATGTTTCGTTTGGAAACCATCGGATCCACGAATTATGAAACGGATATTTCACTCATCCTGAAGAAATTGATCAGCAAAACTGTTCAATTGCAGTACAGTGGATGTGGCAGAGTAACTAATGGGGCCGGAAAAAAAAATTTTTCAGCTACACAATTTTATAAGCACATGAATGGTAGATTAATATCATTAAAAAAAATTACTCTCAATAATTATATTTTAATTATTTTCAATTAAACTATTATAATAATGATTTCAGATTTTTTGATGTCAAAGTATAGTGAATTGAAAGAGAAGTTAAAAATAACTCATGCAACCAGTAAATTTTTTTCCGGCGCGAAAGATAGAGACGGTGGCCGATCACAACGTGCAAAAAAAAATTAAAATTATTAATCCATAATACTTCATTAAATACATAATATTCATAATAAAATAATTTCTATATTATTTTCTTGTTGATTTATTCAATTATTTCTTAAGTTATTTTATTTATTCAAATCAGCAGTTATCATTTATCATCTTTAAATAAATTTTTATGGCCTATCAACTTTAGCTAAATGCAGGAATTACATTATATATACACACACACATATGCGTACAAGAATTTTTTTTTAATCCAAAATTTTATTTAGTAGTGGGCCCACTTTCATTATCAATAAGCTAGGATTCAGTATTGGGCCAACGTTTACTACCAGTCTTGGCCCAAATCAGAATTCAGTCTTGGCCCAAGCCAGATTCAGTATTGGGCCAACCTTCACTACCAGTCTTGGCCTAAGCTAGGATTCAGTCTTGGCCAGGGCTAGAATTCAGTATTGGGCCAACCTTTACTACCAGTCTTGGCCCAAATTAAAATCCAGTGCTGGGACAACCCTTGCTACCAGTCTTGCCCCAATGCTGCATGCCAGGCCTGGCACGTAGTTATCATCCCAGATTGAAACCAAGGTTGGGCCAAGGCTGGTTTGCCGCATTGGGCCAAGGTTAAGAACTGTTGGTGCAGGCCTGGGCCTATGCTGGGCCCGTCGTCATTTCCTATATGGGCAAGACCAGTACATAAAAATTACACAATTGATATTAATCAGAAGAAATTGACTAGCGAGATTAAAAGATTTCATACATCTGAAAATCATTATTGGAGAACGTCAGAGTCGTCATACAAATAAATGTATAGTATAACATATGTATCAGTAATAACATCATTATTTGAATATGAAATGTGCAAAGACTGACAATGATAATTGTTTTTTAATACTAATTTTAATATAACCAGGTCATACGTATATAAGGGAGGGTGGGGCACAACAAACCCCTGGAGCCCAACGGATTCCCTAAAAAAATTCGTGATTTAATAAAAATTGATCCATTTTTTAAATTTTAGCTTTATTCAATTACAACTACTTCTTATAGAACATGAAGATAAAATTTCAAAATTGGATTAATTTTCATATCACAAATTTTTTTAGGGGGGCCCGTTGTGCCCAAGGGCTCCAGTGTGCCCTACCCTTCTACTTCGATAGATATTGGACGTGATTGGTAAACTGAAAATTCAACTTTCTTTCGACAACAATTACCAGTATCATTGTTCAAAAATGGTCAAACTTCTGTAATTCGTCATGCCACTGTCCGCGCCTACATCGTATGTTAGTATTTAACACCACTGATAGCCAAGCTTCGCCATTGATATTTACTCCAGATACGACCACATATTTCCCAATATAAAGTTCTTTGACCTTAGAATAATGAAATAGAACAGTTCCAAAAACTTTCAAAACTGAATAATCAACTAAAGATCAAATGAAATCCTGGAAAGGCTGCGCTGTATAAATAGTGTTTCAATTATTTTAACATAATTGATGAAGCTTGAAAAAATACCAAGAGTATTTGTCCTAAGTGAATGTCCTATCAATTTTTCAATACGAGATTTCAACCCGGGAACAGAAGCTCAGGGATAA
The DNA here is from genome assembly GCA_963924015.1 of Macrophya annulata. Taxonomy (NCBI): domain Eukaryota; kingdom Metazoa; phylum Arthropoda; class Insecta; order Hymenoptera; family Tenthredinidae; genus Macrophya; species Macrophya annulata. The sequence continues at coordinate 14,750,974 of OZ001260.1, forward strand.
TCACCGAATGATTAGACTCCTTAAAGAATCAACATATTCGTATCTTACGCGTGTCCGTATTACCATTATATCTAAATTGCCCATGAAATGGGAAGTGTCGCTTTATGAGTTTGTTATATTTCCATCTAATACGGTTAGTATTATTCACCACTAAATGCACATTTACATACACCACGGCCAAGATAAGTATAAACAACGATAGCGGTAAAAAGCCGAAACGCAATCTTTCCCCTCGGCACTTGTGACAGCGCCGGCGACACTGCGGTCCACGTTACTCTGCAGCAGAGAAGCGGACGTGCGGTATCGGCTGCCTACGGCAGGGTACGGCGAGCGTTCGTTTTTCTTACAACTACCGTTTATTTATCCCAAATTTGGGGTATTTCGCGTCGGAGAAAGTTCTCACCTGTAATTAATTTAATACCGCGAATTTATTTTCTGAAACGGATTGAGATGAAGATAAATAACGATATAGCAGCATAAAAGACTCGAATCCATATTCCCCTCAGCACTTGGGATAGCGCTGGCGACACCGCGGTCCACGTTACTCTGTAGAAGAGAAGCGAACATGCGGTATCGGCTGCCTACGGCAGGGTACAGTGGACGATTGTCTTTCATACGACTACTATCGTAACTTCACGCTTCAATTATTACAACTGTACAGGGAAAATCATTTTAAAAACCGGCATACTTCTAGACCCTACGGTTCCAAGAAACCTCAAAATTTTAGGATACGTTAATGTGCCTGAGGCATAATTTGTAATTTTTCTTGCGAATTCACAAATAATAATATATAAGATCAGAATGAGATAATTCACTAAAAACTTGGTAAACGGAGGGAAGAATGTGCTCTTCAAATACTCTTTGATATTAGAAGTGGTTGATGTGGACCTAACGGAAGTAGAAAGAGGCTGCGCTGTGTAAACGTTATTTTACTATTTTAATCGGGAATTTGAATCCAACAAGAGCAAAAAAAATAAAAATTGCGCGAATAATGTTAGACTTTTTGAACAATAAATCCCAAGCCCGAAGAATCAAGGTAATACGTGGTGAATGAATAATGTTCGTGTCCATCAAAGTACGTAACGACCTTTGAAAAAATGTAAACAAATCAAAATTCTTGGAACATATTAATAAATAGTGACGTTATTACTCTGTTCTTCTAAAAGCTCCACTTGACGTCGTGCTGTAGCTTGCAATGATTCGGCTAATGCCATCTGTCGCCTTGCTTCCTCCTGCGCACGTTCTGCCTCTGCTTGCGCTCGGGCTGCTTCCGTCAAGCGTGCCTCTGCCCTTTTTCTCATATCTATAATTTTACAGATAAATTAATGTATTATGTCAACCGAAATGTCCAAAAATCAGCTTACCACTTCGTCTTCTGTTGCGACGCTTGCGCTTAGATGGAATAGGTTCCGATATAGTTGCTGACTGTGATAGGGCACCTGCCATCTGTCGCCTTGCTTCCTCCTGCGCACGTTCTGCCTCAGCTTGCGCTCGGGCTGCTTCCGTCAAGCTCACCTCTGCCCTTTTTCTCATATCTATAATTTTACAGATAAATTAATGTATTATGTCAACCGAAATGTCCAAAAATCAGCTTACCACTTCGTCTTCTGTTGCGACGCTTGCGCTTAGATGGAATAGGTTCCGATATAGTTGCTGACTGTGATAGGGCACCTGCCATCTGTCGCCTTGCTTCCTCCTGCGCACGTTCTGCCTCTGCTTGCGCTCGGGCTGCTTCCGTCAAGCTCGCCTCTGCCCTTTTTCTCATATCTATAATTTTACAGATAAATTAATGTATTATGTCAACCGAAATGTCCAAAAATCAGCTTACCACTTCGTCTTCTGTTGCGACGCTTGCGCTTAGATGGAATAGGTTCCGATATAGTTGCTGACTGTGATAGGGCACCTGAGCCATCTGCGGGATTCTGTTGAGTTCGTCGCTTTCGCCGACGCTGTCTTCCCATACGCCGTGCTTCTAAGAATATGACAAGTTTATTAATTATCACATCAAACACTTTCATGAATTTCATTGACTTTTATCGACAATAGACGATATCTACCTTTATAAAAAATTAAATCGATATCAGAGTAATGTTTCTTTGGGATATATTATAATCACTGTTTCCACCTTTAAACTAGCTCCAAGTACATACTAAAAAACGTGTGTAATCTCAGCTCTTCTTATCGATAACCTCCATGCCCGTATGCACGATTTTTCAATTCATCCATTTCCTGGACTAACATTGGTTCCTGCGATTTTCACAGTTTTTTCGTTATTTTTTGATACGTTAAAAAAATTCTCAATTCCTCTAAATCTATTCCATCTGAAGCCAAACAAGAAACAAAATATTGATGCTTGAAAAGAATAAATATTCATGATTCAAATTTCATTTAATATATAGTTTAGTCGAGTCATAATTGGTTGCATCGATGTATAAAATGGATCTGAAAGAAGTTTGACTTTTCAAAGTGTTTTGAATAATGTTTAAGAAAAAGAAAATGACAAAACAACAAAAATCGTTATTGATGACAGAGGAACAAGCGCGCTCACCGGTACAGCTTTCCATTAAGCTGGAGAGCTGTAACTTCGCACAGATTTTTTTACATGTATTTGGAGCCAGTTTAGAGTGGAACTAGTTACGTTATAAGAATACCCAAAATTAATATCACCCTGATCGATATGCACCTTGTTGATTCGAATTGGACCTTGGTACAGAGCGGGGCTCTTCAGCCACAGAGCAGGGCTCTTCAGGTACAGAGCGGGGTTCTTCAGGTACTGAGCCCAACTCTTCAGGTACTGAATCATCTGTATTTGAACAACGAAAATTCGTATATCAAATTCATTGAGGCTACACATTTTTGAAATATGAGTCCATTTGATTTTTTCTTCTCTTGTATACTTTTTGTGAGTGAATGCGAATCGAAAAACAGTCCGTGACGTACATTGTCATTAATAAACGTTACTTTGAAATTGCTAAATGTAAAACAAAAAAAAAAAAAAAAACCAACGAAATGACAATGGAAAAAACCGTTTGAATTACCGTAATCAGATATGAACAAATAGATAGATAACTGCAACGGCTTGCATTTACTTAACCCAGTTTGCGAGTAGCGATATGCGTGATTATTAAGTCTTTCGATATATTTCATACTTATTCCGCAGTAAGTTGAAAGATTTTAACGATTACTGGAAAATTTAGGTGAGTTATTTCTACGTAATTGTTCTTTCGATTCTACCGCGGGGTGAAAATCCCTAAGTAAGGGAGCGTGAGGTACAACGGGCCTCATAAGGAATGAAAGCAGTTTGCATGGTTTTAGAAGCATGTTTTGACTGCTTCTTAAGCAGAAACCGAAGTTATGCTATCAATGTAGCGCAACCATTGCCGTTCAAAAAACTCGGGGCACAAGAGGCTTCTTCGTAGAAACAAAAAATTGGAGAAATTTTTTTTTTTTCAAATTAAGCATCATGTCACGTGTTAGAATTATTCAGTGTTGCCAGACTTACGTAAATAAATGACGTGATACAGACAAAATCAAAAAAGAAGATCAATACAGACGGAGGCAAAAAGAAAAAAGAAACCGGAAAAAAAAAATAAATAAGGTAAAAGCCCCCATTATTGACACTGTAAGAGTAACGGCGACCGTTTGAATTTTTTAATCGTATTTAAATTAATCTGACTAATTTTTTTTTTGTATTAGACACTTTTTTTGATTCATCAACTTGTGTATTTTAATTTTTATACTTAAATAGTCGCTAATTAAATGACAAAGATATTAATATGAAATCAGCAACTCAAGTGTAGGTATTATTGACAGGGTAAAATGGTATCAGAGCCAACTATTGACATACCATAGACCCCATTATTGACAGGTCTAATGCGCATGCGCATAAATTTAATGAAAAGGAATGAGCCTTTTTCCTGAGAATAGTGAGGCAAATTCGTCACGAGCGGCAGCACTTGTGGTAGGGACAAACAGCAAACTTTCTCCGTTTACGATAGTGCTATTTAGGTGATGTGATTGAATTATTTACAATAATCAAGTAAATAAAAAAAAATTTTATTTAGTAACCACAATGCCAACAAAACATTGTAGTTTCGCAAACTGTACTTCGGATAATCGATATCCAGAAGAAAACGTGTCTTTTATACCATTTATTAAACCTCACATTGATGAGGTTAGATGTAATAGATGGATCCATGCCTCGCGGAGAGTGGATTTGACAAAAGAAAAAATAAACAAATATTCATATGTTTGCTCTAAACATTCTATTGGTGGTAAAGGTCCAACTGAAGAAAATCCTGATCCAGTTTCTGCAACGATTAGCAAGGTAGGTTATTATAAAAATAAATGTTTTCAACTTTGGAGTTAAAACATGGAGATTATTGAATAATAGTCTGTGTCATAACAACATTATTAATTATTACATGATAATCAATAATCATTTTTAAAAACGTTTTTCAGTAATAAGAAATTGTATTTTCTTTTAGATACCATCAGCAAGAAAAAAACGACCTGCAACATTAGCAATGAACTCTTTATGTACAACGCTACAGAAACAAAACAAATTTCAAGATGTTGGTTCAAAATGTTCTGTTCCAATTCAACAAAATGATGAAGAAATTCAACCGAACACTTCAACAGTTGAAGTAGCCGAACCAGAACCAATAATTGAAAAGCAGATGAATAAATCAGTAGCTGATGCGGAGAATCAAACTTGTAATGAAATTGAAAGTATTTACATAAAAAAATTACAAAATGAGATTAAAAGTCTTCGTAAAAAATTGTGTACATCTACTTTGAGTTATGAAATGTGTACAGAGGATAGCAAAAAGTTCAAATTTTATACAGGCTTAATGCCGGAAGATTTTGACATCATGTGGAATTTTTTTGGACCACCAACTGAATCATCATTGATGATCTGGCATTCGCAATCTCAACTTCAAGAACGTACAACAGTAAAACAGTTTAAGGTTTTATCGTTGAAAAATCAATTATTCTTAACTCTTGTAAGATTACGATGTGGTTTCTTATTATATGATTTAAATTGTCGATTTGGTGTCAGTGTGAGTTATATTTCAAAAATTACTACGACCTGGATTCAGTTAATGTATTATAAATTTAAACAACTTAATCGTTTCCCATCAGCAAAAGATATAAGTAAAAATTTACCTCAAGCGTTTAAAAAATTTTAAAATATAAGAGTTATTATTGATTGCTTTGAATGGAATATGGAAAAACCCAAAAATTTTGGCCAACAAGGAAATACATATTCCAGCTACAAATCCCACAACACAGTCAAGTTCTTGATTGGGATTATACCAACCGGTGGATGTTGCTTTCTTTCAGAAGGTTTTGAAGAACGTATAACAGATAGAAGTATTACGGAGAAAAGCGGTTTTTTTGATTGTCTTGATGAAGGTGACTTAATATTAGCTGATCGTGGGTTCAATATAGATGATTTATGTAATAAGTACAAATGCACCGTATTAACACCACCATTTTTGAAATCAAGAAAAAAATTTTCAAGAAATGAAGTTAAAAGAGCACGAGAAATAGCATCAGCACGGATACATGTAGAAAGATTCATCGGTCGAATGAAACAGTTTAGGATAATGCAAAGAATCATTCCTAAAACTTTACTGCCTATTTTTTCACAAATCGTTTTTATAATCGCGATGCTAGTTAATTTTCAAGAGCCACTTGTTCATTAAAAATTTCTTCAACGTAATCCATTAATTTTATATATTATATTTCTTGGAGTAACCGTCACAGCGATTGAAATATTTCCGTACAAATATATCTATCATATTTTTTGTAACAGAACTGTAAAGAAAGTCAATACTGAAATTAATATCTTCTAAAAACTAAAAATCTTATTGAAACTGAATTTGAATACGAATGTATTTACTGTAAAATAAAATTCTGTAAGTTCTCTTATGAGTTGTAAGATATAGAATATTTCAAAAACACGACAATTGTAAAACATTAATGTTTAAAATAACCCTATTCATCTTAAATATCTTATTATTTGAAATCTATCACATATCACTTGACTTGTAGTTTTACCAGCATTTAAATGTCATCCAAATATAGTGGTAATCTTCTTGGTAACCTCATCTCGAAAAATTCTATAGCCAAGACATTATGAACATGACTTAATTTAGTAGTCAGAGCGTTTATAAAATTTTCATCTCGATAAATCCGCTCAACTGCAAAACCAAAATGGGGAGTCCAAATAATAAATTCGCAATATTTTAATTCCAAAATAGCCAGCGTTAGTTGAATTTGGTAATAATAAGCATGGTTTCTTTTCAAATTAATTTGATTATCTTTTACAGTATAACACAAACTATTGGGGTCCTTGATTTCACTAAAATTTAGTGGTGAACAATTTTTCAGTTTATATGGACATTTAACTTCAATACAATACGAAAGCTCATTATTTTCAAAGACTAATCCATCTGGACTGCAACCAAGTCCTGGGAATCGATTATTTATTATCAGCCCTGGCTTTCTAATCTGAGTTCTGTTTATAGAAGTTAAATATTCTTGGATAACAGTTGATTCATTGTCTCGACCATAAGCTATGGGAGGCAAATGACTTATATCTTTGGTTTCTTCCCATAGTTTAGAATTTATCAAATTACTTAAATCTTTGCTAGTAAAATAAAATTTACAGTCTGATGCTGTGATCCGGTATCTTCGCTGATTGAGCCATTGGCAGCTATTTTGTTCCACTTTAATCTCAAACGGTCCACGTGTAGAAGAGCTTAAATTATTTTTTAATTGTTCAATTTGACATTTTAAAGTTAATTTTTGATCACAGTCTAAACTATAGTCATCATATTTGATTTGCAGCAAATCAGTCCACATTCAATTTTTTCCTTTTTGTTGTAATCGCTGAATAAAGTCTGCTGCCATAATATTTGCATCTTCAGGATGGTTTGATTTTGATTGCGCACTAAATTCAATAACTTTCTTTTGATTATGATTTTTTCCAACAATTTTGGATGGATTCATTTTTTTATATTCAGCAGTTATGATGCTCGATGGATCATTTCCAGTTTTGCGGCCCTGATTCCATTCTTTTATTTTTGAGGTACATGTCAAAGGTTGAAATCCATACTGAAGCGTATATTCTTCTAATTTAAAGAGCAAAGCGACGATGTGTGAACAATTTAAAGATTCTGAAGCTGGACATTGACATGAAGCATTTACAATGTTTCCATTTTCATTTAGAGATATTATAACATCATAAATCGTATTAACTTTGAAAGAAGATTGAATTTTCCCTTTTAAGTAGTATGTGTCTTCATGGCTATTATCTTGCAAATTTTTTATATGATTACTGATACAATATAGTCTACCCCTTTGAATAGCTTTAGAATTACCACATACTGGCTGTAAATCATCATCCAACTCTTCGCTATCACAGCAGGTTTCAAGCAAATTTCTGCCCTGTGTTATGTATTCATGTATGATTCCATAACAAAATGAACGAGGAATTGATTTGGAAGGAAAAGTTTGCCAATTATCATTAGGATACAAAGTGGTATGTCTGAGGATAGGTACTGATGTAGATGAAGATTCAGCTGTAGAGTCCAATGTAGATCCAGATGTAGATGTAACTGACAATGCTGCTTGTAAGCGTTGTCTTTTTTTTCCATCCAAACCCCTTTGTCAACACCTTCGAAAATAACTCCTTTTCTGCCATTAGTTATACAATCGTTGACTCTAATGAATTCAAGTAAAGAACTATTGAACAATGAAAAAGTCACTAAATGGTAAACTTGATAACAAGAAGTCATAATTTATATGGATAGTTACAATTATTATAAAAAATAATCAAATAAATGAAAAATAAATAGCTAATTGATTTACAGTAAAAAAACAGTGATTACAAAAACATATAACCTCTATTGGTTACTAAATCATATTTATTGTTATGTATTACATTTATTTCAATTACCAAACATATTTGACTCATTTTTCATTCTGAAATCAATTTAAAATTTATAATTATTTTAAACGTCTGATATCAGAGTTCAAAAATACCGCTGCATAATAAGTAAACCTTGCATTCTGACCTGTCGATTAATTCATTTTTATTCCCTAAAATTCTAAGATTTCGACAAGCAAGCCACCGTTTTAATGTTGCTACATTATTGTCCTTTACATTCGGAAATTTTAATTTAGCCCCTGGAACGTCGTCTTCTGTCAAAAACATTTTTTTGATGTTCACTTTTACATGTATTTCAACGGGAGTTAGTCACTGTTTGTCCCTACCAGACTACTAGCGCTACTAGTGGGGAATTTTTCGTACTTGAGGAAAAAGGCTCATTGAAATAACAAGCAGTACACAGTTGCTGAGAGGAATATTTTTTCCTTATTTTCTCGATTTTCCGTTTTTTAGACATGGTCTGTAAAATCAATTAAATAATTTATTATAAGAAATTAATAAAGATCGAATCATGTATCGGAGTTCACAGGGAAAGGTTATTGTTAAGCTGGTTGCAATACTTTAGAAATTTACAAAGTATTTCCACTTACCTTTAAGTATTTTATTACACGGATTAAAATATGAACATGAAAAATTATATATTATTTACTAATAAACAACAATATTTCGCTTAAACAATTTTTAGTTTTGATAAAATTACACGAGACAACATGAAAACAATCCGGTGTGTATGTTAAGGAGGTTAAGTTACTTAAAATATTAGACTGTCGCTAGTTGACACATGTTAATTTTTATGTACACCTAACGAGATTGATTGTGACCAGTTCAAGGCCACGCAAATTTGAAACAAATGCGAATCTAAATGTTAAATCTCATAAGGATGCGCATTTGTTTCAAATTTGCGTGGCCTTGAACTGGTCATAATCAATCTCGTCAGGTGTACCTACTATTGACACTCGCTATTTTTAAATCATAGTTAAAATTATTCAGTTTGAAAAAATGAATTTGAGATTATTTAGAGTTTAAATAACCCCAAATTATTTTGGATGAAAGGCTTATATCATAATCATATAGAAAAATCCGCAATTATAAATACACTTTCTCTTAGCGAAATTGTTAAGAAATTTCATATAAACTAGTTATAGTGGTCTACTCAAGAAAAAATTTTTTTTTTTATGGTTTATAATTCATACTCAGGCATAAAATTTTACTTTTTTTCTATTAAAAAATGTTTAAAAAATGATAAAAAGTAATGTTTATTGTGATTTAATCATAAAGTTAATAAAATAATCAGTAAAATAAAACAATATGTCAATAATAGGGGCCCTGTCAATAATAGGGGCTTTTACCTTAATACAGAAAGAAGAACCAAAAAATTTGTAAATTATTTTGTAAAATACTTTTCATAAATAAGACCAAAACTTCCAGTTTTAAAAATTTGGACAATATAACAGAAAATCACGGGGGTCTGTTGTGCTCCATGTTCCCCTACTTGGTTTTCGGTGAATAATCAAATTCAATAATGCAATTATTATTGCATGTTTGGCATGATCACTGTTGTTCATAGCGTTCTCGACAACCAAATGTAAACAACAGATTTTCATCAAGTATCATTAAAAAATAGTTGAAAATACCGCTAAGATGTGGCGATGGAGTTTGTCGGTCGATATTTTCCAAATCTGGAACGTCATCTAATCCATCGTTAGAATTATTTTCATCAGCCCGATTTTCCTCTTGATCTGAATGGCAGAAATTTTACAAATATTATGAGTACAATGTACGAACGATAGCTGGAAATTTTTTTGGTCGAATACACTTTTTTTAATCAACCTTTTGGATATCTCTAATAATTTGACACTATACCGCACTGTACTTGATTGATATTTAATTTCGTCCTATTTTTACGGTCAACCGTTTCGAAGATGCTCCTTTTAATTCAGATATCGTGCAAACCATCTAGCATAATGAACCACTAGGGGAAAGTGGGGGAATTGGGAACACCTAACTTCCAACGCTCAAAAATAATAGAAAAGAGTCCAGACATAATCAACTTTTATTGGAAAATAAACTTTGCTTATCCATCTACTTATTAGTGACAAAAAAAATCTTAAAAATCAACGTTTTATTAAAAATATAATCGAAAACAAAAAACATTGCCGTTCCTTTTTACCTGATACTCTATGGGGTAATTGAGATCATCCCGCGGGGGAAATGGGAACGGTATGGGATAACTACGAACGATACTATCAAATAAAGATTGTATTTTGTATACTGTAATAAACTATAATTTCTTTGTGTGGCACATATCACACACGTAACCAGTACTAGTTTCACCGCTAGTACATTTCTCATGTGCCCAGAGTTTACAAATGGCGCACATGATCCAATCTTCTGTTGGTGGGGATTCATACTTTTCGTTGCACATCATACAGTAAAACTCCTCTTCGTTTTTATTTCCTTGTAATGCGTTTTTCAAATTTCTGACTCATTTACGGTTGACTCGTGGCTTCGTTTGTATGGTTTTAATGTTCTTTTTTGGTTTTTTAGTTGGAACTTTTTCTTTTTTAGTCTTCCTTTCACTTTGTCTTCTCTGTTTTTCTTCTAGTTGAATTTTTATTGGTGTGCTGGATAAAATCTGAGAATGCTTCTTATTCTGTCGCTTAGAAATGGTTCCTGTTTTAGGAATGACAGGCACATTGATAATTTCGGCAAGAGGCACAGGAGTGGATGGAAGAGGAGTATTATTGATAACGCTCAAATCGTTGTCATTTTCAGGAATAGAAGTGGTAGGCTGTATTGGTGTTTGACTTTGGCTGACAGTGTTAACGGATTCATTGAAACTTTGCTTGGCTGCAGTTTCATGAACATCGCATTCTTGAGTCTGACTGGTGTGGGATTGATCAAATACCGTATTTTCAAAGCTGTCTTTAAATTTGTCAGGATCAATAGGATAAATTCCAGCGGCTCTAAATCCACTGACAGCCTTGCTTATGTTAGCTGTTTTGTTGTACGCCTTTGTAAAAAGTTCTCCAACCTCGTATTGGCTTATTCGTTTGCCAGGATTGTTAACCATGTAGAGCTCACATTCTTTATTGTATTCCATTTTCACTGAACTGAAGATTGTAAGATCTAGTGGCTGCATTTTGTGAGATACATGGGGTGGCAAGGAAAGAACTTGCAGGTTGTGCTCTCGGAAAAGCTTGTACGCTCCCAGGCTGATATGACTCTCGTGATTGTCGAGTATTAATAATATTGGTTCTTCTTTGGTAGGTTTCACAAAAGAAATGAAGTGTTGCAAGTAGTCAAGAAATATGGACTCATTTATCCAACCGGAATCAGAAACCGTGGCAATCATGTCGCTGTTACAGCCTTTAACTAACAGTTCGTTCATTCTCTTTCTTTTGAAGATAAACATGGGAGGTACATATATGCCACTAGCGCTGACAGCACAAACTACTGTTGTTGTGACACCGCGTTCTCCGCTTGTCGCTTTTGCTATCTGTTTTAAACCTTTTGGAGCCAAAATCTTGTAATTTTTTTGAACTGTGCTAATGCCAGTTTCATCAATATTAAAACTACGATGACCAGGTATATTGTGTTTTGTTTGGATCGTTTTTAGTCGATCAAAAAACAGATTCACTTCGGTGGCGTTAAACGCTGTTATTCTATTAAGTGAAGTAGCTTCTGGAACCCGTAAGCTGATGGAAGGATGTCGAGACATATAGCAATAGTACCAGTCTTTGCCTGCCAGCTGGGTTTCTTTGTTAAAATTGTGTTTCAGTTTGTTAGCTTCAGCAAATCGAAAAGCAATTCTACGTAATGAATTTGGTGTTATGCCATAAAAAGACTTGCAGCAATCAAGTATATATTTTTCTAGCTGGTCTTCTTCTTCTTTATTGAATACAGTGTGTCGACCTTTTTTTGGTATCTTGAATTCGTTTTGTTTTAGTTGTTTGAATAATGTTGTTTTTGGTACTGAGTATTTGGTAGCAGCTTGGCCCAATGTGAGCTTTTTACTTTTGACATCTTCGATTACATGGCGAAGTTGTTCAATTTGGTATTTTGATTCAGTCTTTCGTATGTAATTTCGAGGCATCTGGAATAATTTTCAACGTTTTTTTACACAATTAACTAGCAGCACTAGTGGTAATTAGGAACGCAAGGGGTGATTGGGAAAGTTCCCAATTACCCACCTGACGTCGTTCCCAATTGCCCGAAGTAGTCAATATGAATCAAAATGGCCGCCACCCTGAACAGTATTTTTACTGAACTTCAAATTACGCGGGGTTTGAAAACAGATAGTACATGCATGATAGTAGCGAAATATCCCAACTTTAGGCTTAAAAATGTGATACTTACATCTATTATAACATACGACAAAAATTATAACGGAAATGCAAGAAAAATTGTTCGACTCACCGTGAAAGTGCGCGTGTGGCCTTTCACTCTCACTATCGCGTATGCACTGAGGGGCGCTGGATGCGTACGTTAATAAGGTGCGGGACGGTGTAATGCGGCGGGAAGTATTAGTTTTCTAGCTGTTCCCAATTACCCGCCGTTCTTAATTACCCCACTATCCCCTACAGGAACATGTTACAAAAACATATTATGACATAAATTTGCAAAAATTCGAATTACTTACGAAGTTTGAATTACTATTTTAATTATAATTTTATACTGACAACGAATCGTCCGGCTTTAAGAGAAGAAGAACCGATAAACATTTTTTTATGCAATAAAACACCTTCGTTTTCCGGTAAATTTTGTATGTAAAAGCTTATGTTAAAGGCGGTCTTCTTTGTATTTTGAAATTGTAGAAACTCGAAAATTATTAGGCTCGACGAAAAAAAGTGACAGAGTCGACACAGAATTTTACAGCTGCCGAATGAAATTACAAAATACAATTGATCGGACACCTTCCTGATAGAAATTACAAAATAGTGTGACTCAACTTAATTACATACTGAAAAAAAAAAAAAAAAAATTCATTCGTGAAAATCAAAAACATAAATATCGATTTTTGTATAAGTCACCAATTGCATTTGGAAATCCTTCCGGATTCGCATCCGATTCATCATCGGTGGAGCTTTCCGACATTCCATCATTTCTGTCGCGATCATTGGCGAATTCATCTATACATATTTGTAAATAATACTTTTTAATGTATCGAATAAAGAATATAAGATTATATATCATCGTAACGTAACTCACCGGCTCCAGCAGGTCTTCGCTGTCGATCTACGAGGGGAGCTGGCGGGGGTGCGTTTGCATTACCTTAATTTATATAAATAAAATTGAAATATTTTTGAATACATTAATCATACACAATTATTGGTAGTGATAATGAATAGGGAAATTTACGTTCAAAATATTGCACTTCAGCTTCGGGTGCATCGTCGTTTGCGTGTTCGGGCAGGTGTTCATCGACAATATCTATTTCGCCTGCAAGATAAGAATTTAATCGCTATATGAAATGAATAGAATTTACTTTAGTACTTTTTATAAGTAGGACCGTTCGTATACGAAATAACTGAATACTTCATGTGTGTTTGCCATAGTGAAAAGCGTCGGATTCGAATAAATGCTCAAATTAATTTCAAAACAGCTTTCGTGAGCCAAAAATGCGCTTTTAAACATTTTCAAAAATGCATGGATATATAGGCGAATTTTTGCATGCGGGGTCACAGAAGAACTGTACGAAAGATCCAATCGTAGTCTTGACAAAACATTTGGGACTCGTTTGGAATATTCAAATAATCCTCCTATAGGATTTCAGAATATTCGACGCGGGCGTGCCCCATGTGAAAAAACAAAGCTTTTTCATGGAACTGCAGCGTGCTTATTTGTGAGTAGAATCTAATATAAACAGTTTAAAAATTACGGCTTTTTGATTACCATTCAATGGTTCCTCTCGCAGGGCATTGTCCATTATTACCCTCTGCGGGGGATCGTTCGCAAATATCGAGCGATCGTAATCTGGATCATTTTCTATTTAAAAATAAAGTCAGGTAAGGTCATGATTTACAATAATAACGGTGACTGATTCATATTGTTGTTCACATGGGATTATGATCCCGTTAATTGTTTATAATTGTTACCTAACGTGATGGGTATTGGAGCCTCCGTCAATTCAAAATCTCGCCCCTCCCTGTTATTGGATTCTATAACCATCCTTTGAGAAACGTGACCTTTAAGGGAAGCTGCCTTATCAACGAATTGGTCCGTGGTTATGAGACTCATACGAAGCTCACTCCATGCTGGACGAATCAAATGACATTCAAATGATCCTCCTAAGTATTGTGTGTGTGTGTGTGTGTGTGTGTGTGTGTGTGTGTGTGTGTGTGTGTGTGTGTGTGTGTGCGTGTGTGTGTGCGTGCGTGCGTGCGTGCGTGCGTGCGTGCGTGCGTGTATGTATGTATATATATATATATATATATATATATATATATATATATATATATATATATATATACATATATACATACATATATACATACATATATACATACATATATACATACATATATACATACATATATACATACATATATACATACATATATACATACATATATACATACATATATACATACATATATACATACATATATACATACATATATACATACATATATACATACATATATACATACATATATACATACATATATACATACATATATACATACATATATACATACATATATACATACATATATACATACATATATACATACATATATACATACATATATACATACATATATACATACATATATACATACATATATACATACATATATACATACATATATACATACATATATACATACATATATACATACATATATACATACATATATACATACATATATACATACATATATACATACATATATACATACATATATACATACATATATACATACATATATACATACATATATACATACATATATACATACATATATACATACATATATACATACATATATACATACATATATACATACATATATACATACATATATACATACATATATACATACATATATACATACATATATACATACATATATACATACATATATACATACATATATACATACATATATACATACATATATACATACATATATACATACATATATACATACATATATACATACATATATACATACATATATACATACATATATACATACATATATACATACATATATACATACATATATACATACATATATACATACATATATACATACATATATACATACATATATACATACATATATACATACATATATACATACATATATACATACATATATACATACATATATACATACATATATACATACATATATACATACATATATACATACATATATACATACATATATACATACATATATACATACATATATACATACATATATACATACATATATACATACATATATACATACATATATACATACATATATACATACATATATACATACATATATACATACATATATACATACATATATACATACATATATACATACATATATATATATATATCAGGGTGTTTAAAAAAAAAGAAAATTTCGTTTTTTCAAGTGCGTTCTTATATAACCTAATACATATATACAAATCTATACCCATCGAATATAACATCCATCTTTTTAAAATTAAGCCCATGACAAAAAAACCGTGTGCCATTTTACGGATCACCTACAGGCTGTTCCTACACTTACACGCGCACGTGAATGGTCGGGGCCTTGTGGGGGTGAACGTTACGGCCTGTGGGTTGATCTGGCAAACGGCACACGGCTTTTCTTGCGTCGTGGGCTTAACAGTTACATACCTCGTGCTAGTTCCCGTTGCTTATACATGGTGGCATATCTTGCGTGCCGACTAATCACGCAATTATTCCGGAGTCGCTGAACGTCCGCTTTAGCATGCGATTGCAGTTTCAGAAGCTTGCCTTATCCATGACATATAAATAAATAGATAATACTGCGCCACCCACTGCGTCGATGCTCCATGTTTTACAGTCATTCTTGTCTTAGCTATACTTACATACGAAATCCCACGGCGAAGGGTGGGCTGCTAATTTATGGCCCAATTTACTATTATAGGATTCTGATATGTTGTTTGTCCGTCGTGACAAACCATAAACACAAAATCCATGTGGTTTAACGGTTCGCAGCCAGTAGGATTCATAATATGTCAAAAATCTACGGAGTCGCCGTTTCAAATCCCCGGGCAGTTCATTTTTTATTTTTTGAAATTGCGCTATAATTGCGTTTTCCGGTAGAAATGCAAGAGCCATTAATTTCTTAAAAACTGATTGTGCCTCCGCATTTTGGCAAATCAGATTTTTTAGCCCGAGCGATTTCGCTTTTTGGTATAATGCCTTGAACAGATAAGTTAGTCGTTATTCGATCATGTTTACACGTTGCAAGAAGTTGATAAAGGTAGTCGCTATGAAATTGGGAACCTTTTATATGACTATCCCCAATATGCGCTGTGAAATAAAATTCTCAATTTTTTCTCGAATGACGAACACCTGTCTCGGTCGTTTTCATATTCGCGTTTTTCTATGTCTGTTACCCGAAAGAACTTCTGATGTAAGTACATGTTTAATTCCAAAACTATAGTCCAATTTGGCTCTACAATATATATGATATACACACGTATACCTATATGTATATTTGATGTTTTAGAGGCGACTTATCGCAGATTAGAATAAACTACTCTATTCTATACCATTCTCTGGCTTTGTGTGTTAAAAAATTAAAAACCGTAACAATCACATCGTCCAATTATTATTCTGATTTAAAAATGTTAAAAATTCTTAGACTTTCACGTGAGAAATAAGTATTAGACCCAGTATGACTTTCTGAAGTTTATTAGTAACTATTATTATGAATTAATTATTTTATATCCTTTATAATATAAATGCAGGTGATGAGATATATATGTCGTCTACGCGAATTAAATATAGTAGAAACAAATTGCATTACGCCTACCCGATCGAAATGCGTATTGCATCCTGTACTGTGAGCCGTCGAAAATACTTCACCAATCGCGTTTCGCAGAGCAGCCTCAAAATCACTCATCACAAGTGTGATGTTACTATGTGGTAGTACGTTTTCTTTCATTTGGCTAAAAACTGTGTGATACGCAATCTGCGTTTTGCGTGACATAATTATCCAAAGAAACGGTATACCCTGTGATGAACGAGAAAAATATGAATACAAGATAACAAAGACAATAATATTCAACAGGTGAAGACAATGATAAACATAATTGTGGTTTTTCAACAAGAAGTTACGCCCGAACAGCTACTTTCTGTTTTCATTGTCGATTATTTAAAGATAATATGGCGAATTGGCGATACATTCTTTCGGAGCTTAAGAGGGCGTAGTAAATAAGTAGACGTTCTAAGAGTCGAAAACGCAATTCATAGTTTCTCTGGAACCACACAGCTGATCGGAATAAAACTTTGGAGATTAACGGGTTGTCAGCAGAAAGTGGCTAAATGGTTAATTTTTTTTCAACTTAAAAAAATTTTTTTTAAGACTTCAAAAATTTGCAAAAAAACAAAAAAATAAATATAGCCCGTTTCTGCTGAAATAAAACGCATCAAGCCCAAAAGTTTCAATCCGATCGTTGTGTGGCTTTGGAGAAACCATGAATCGCGTTTACGGGTTTGGAGCGAACTAATTACCGAGCCAGTATATGTAAAGCAATGTTTATACGGCTTGAAAAATTGGTATTTATTTAAACATAATAAAATGAAAATTTGGTAAAAGACCTGTGGGCTTGGCAGATCTCTACGACTATGGAGATTATGTAACGTCAAAAATTGTTTATAAGCAGAAAGCATAATAAAAATGTTGGTTTAAACATTTAACGGTTGTACTTATCGAAGCAAAACAAAAAGAAAAGAATGTGCTCCAGAAAATCTATTACATGGTTGAATTTGATTCCCATAATCGTGACCAGTTGGTAAGCATCCCTTAAATTGAGCGTGGTATGAAAAGTTCCGTCGATGAAGAGTTTTGTGACGTCTAACATTTCCGATCTAACGAAGTTTTCATCGTAAATGAGCGCGTGATTATCTCCATTAGCATCTGTGACCAATTTTACCGTAAGCCGACCGGTATTGTATTCTAGATTTTGTTGGTACTGTGGATCCGTAATTTGGTGCACAAACTCTTGAATGTTTTCTGGTCGTGGTGGAAAAAGAGTTTGTCGACACCTTTTCATGTAACTTCTAATGCTAGCATACGACACGCACTCAGCAGCGTCAAGGTAACTGCATAAATCATAATACATAATAGCTACTTTCGGATATCTTTCAATTTTCACAAAAATTGATACCAATGCGTATAGCGCAACAGTATTGTATAACGTGTTCCAAGTAATATTTTTATAAATAATAGCTATAAAGTTGTGAATGGATAATCATGCAAAGTGAATAGATTGAACGAAATAATATCATTAAATAATGAAACATACACTTCTCCCAGCATGTCGTACAAGTCTTTTAACTTCACTTTAACTAAGCATCTTCCAACGCCTCCTTAAATTGGGCTATTGATTCAGCGCGATCATCCGCCAAACAATATTGCGAATGAGAATTTATAACCCGTATCTGGCCGTTATCGATCTTGGCTGTACCCTGGCAAATCGTTGAGTTTCGACAACGCAAATAACTGTAAGATAAAATCAAACGAGGAGGGTATAATACTTCATAATTTTTAAGTAAGTATGCACAAGAATTAAAGAAATCCAATCTCGTTACTTTTAATAGGGATCAACTAGATTTGATATTTTTTCCGCGAGAGCGCGTGTCTGTCTGAATGCCAAGCCGGGTTGCTTTTAAAAATTGAGCATTTCTTATTTCAAATTAAAAATGTTATTCAAGTCATTCAGGATACCAAACAAACTCATTCGTGAACACTATAATTTTGTTGAGATAGAAAAAAAAAAAATGAGTAGAAATCATGTAGCATGGAAAATTCTATCCTCAACGCGCAGACAAGATAGGAGATTCGTTGCATTTTTCACAATATGTTCACATAAGTTGAGCTACTTTTCAATATGGCGCAGCATGATAATTGCTATTTTTATCGATAAGATTTTTGTTTTACGGCCACAATTTTGAAAACACAGATAAAAATTGTACTGTACTGAAATGTAAAAACTATGAATGTTATTCTAATTTTTATCAGTTACAATTCTTTTATAATAACAATGTGCAGATTTTTATTCAATAGCAGATCATTTACACTTTACATTCAACTTGTAGCCCGAAATTTATCAAATTAAAATTAAGCGCGACATAACAAAAATGCAATGAATTACAATCATCTGAGCATGATTTTTATCGATCAGACATTTTGATTACTGTATAATAATAATTTTATGAATTACAATTATCGATTGATGTGAAAAAAATTCGATGCATAGCTTATAATTTTTTTATCGATTTTTTTCGGAAAAAACTTGAAAACAGTAAGAAGGAAAAATCTTCCCACTCCGGCTCTAAGCTTCAAAATTTTGATGTCTGACACACGATTTTTCAGAATTTTTTCAGATCTTCAAATTCTGTCGATCAATATGGTCGGTTTCAAAAATTGTAGAAATTTCAAATCAATTTGAAAACCGAAAAAAAAAGAAAAAAAAAACAAAAAACTGAGTGCCTTTCAAAGTAAAAACGATCATACAAAAAATCGCGGGACAACCGAGAGACTAAGGGTCAAATCCAGGTTGAGTTGACGTGGAATGCCCCATATACTCACTAGGGTGGCGCTTAATATTGGTAAACAAACAAAATTTCTCTCATCCTTTAAATTGTGTTAAAATACTAAAAAATGATTTCTAAAAGTGAAATCCGCTCTTAATTTTAATATTAACCCGTGCCCCAAAGGCCCCTTAAAGAAGTTTAAATCGATTACAAGTGACTATGAAGGTGAAAAATTAAAAAAAAATAAGTTTTACATAGTTTTTCCTGCGAAAATCAATGCCGTTATATCCGTATTTCGAAAACATTACTTCTTTGACATGAAATAAATTCGAGAAAATCGAAAAATAATCGGGTCGAAAAACCACAACGCTAGATTGGCAATAATTATATGTTCGGAGATGTTACATTGATTTTCAGCTCATTTTTGTAGAACTTTAACCTATTTTCATATTAAAAATTTTCCCTCAAACATTCCTTATTTCTGCTTATCAAATCCAAATCAAATAATCTCTCATCTTATACAATTAAAAACGGTTATTTTTATTGAACATTGTGAAATAATTGCAATACATTTTCAAAGGATTTTTATTGAAGTAACAAACCACTAAATTTTTTTTTTTTCAACTATTCTTTCATTGATTTGTATCTTCTTTAAAGGGTCTTTGGGGCATGGGTTAATATTAAAATTAAGAGCGGATTTCACTTTTAAAAATCATTTTTTAGTATTTTAAGTCAATTTACAGGCTAATTTTTGGGAATTTATTTCGGCAGAACTATGGATGCAATATTTTTCATATTTTCATGTTTTCATGTAAAACTTGAGGAGTGTATGTAAAAATTTACATAAAAAAATATCGAAATTTTCACACGGAATTCTTCTTTGCGTTTTCCCGTGCGCAATCGGTCGGAGTACATGATTCCGCAAATATGGTTGATCTCAAACGAAAAAAAAAATATGAATATATCCTCATAAATGACAGGGTATTAGCTATAGTGTGATCGAGCCTTTTTCCTTTTTTCGTCTTAGGTTACGAGAAAATAATTCCTAAACATTTTTGCAACTGCTTCGAGAATTGGGAAATAGTTCGAGAATTTTTGTCTTCTAATCTAAGACGAAAAAAGTAAAAAAGCTCGATCACACCATAGTTAATACCGTGTCATTGATGAGGATATTTTTTTTTTTTTTTTGTTTCACACCAACCATATTTGCGGAATCATGTACACCGACCGATTGCGCACGGGAAAACGCGAAGAATTTCGTGTGAAATTTTTAATATTCGTTGATGAAAATTTTCAAACACACTCCTCAAGTTTTACATGCAAACATATGAAAATATTAAAAATATTGCATCTGTAGTTTTTCCGAAATAAATTCCCAAACCTTAGCCAGTTTGGACGCTGGTTACAGTAGGATAACCCCTTAATGTTCGCCGATGCTTCATTCCAACTTCCTTACGGCTCGATAAGTTAATATTTTGCATGAAATCATGATATAAAATAATTGATCTCGTTACGGTTTCATTATCCGAAAGTTTTACTTGTAAGGTTTTCCAAAACTTTTGGAATATTATTATTATTATTATGAAAAAAATCCAGGCGGCAGAAAATGTTTGATCTTCTGTCGGCTCACAATCAGTTTATTTTGTTAGCGGGAGTGCTGGCATTCAAAGTTCCGCCGTTAATGCAGACAACAGAAAGCTACCGCCGAATAAGCGATGTGTATACATATATGGTTGCATACATATACAAAATGTACTACTAGAAATAAGAATTTCGCTTATATGTATATAGCAATTGAATGAGCAAATTATAATCGGATTATTCCACATATAGTTCTATTTATACAGCGCCTAATTCTCAGATGAGCTACGAACTATTAGAAAAATGATGCTTTACTGAGTTTGAACTGTAAAATAGCAGAGAATAAAGCGCGACATCAATCCCAATCCAACCGTACTCCTCTGTCGGTCACCACCCACGGGATAATAAGCTTAATACTCTCTTTGCAATCGATGCGTACGAACCTACGGACAGCGAGAGTTTCGAAGTAAAAAGTGACTGTCGATTGCGAGTCAGGCGGGAATCAGAAATTGTTATAAACCGTTGAAGAAATTGTTTGAAGTGCAACGAATTGAAACGTATATAATCTAATAACATGATTTTTATCTTACGTAACTCCTGCAGCCGTAGTTCTGCTCTTGTGATACAGCCACCCGTCTTTCAACCTTGCTGTTAGGGGCAACGCTTGACGATCTGTCCGTGGCATTTTTCAAACTTAATAAAATCGTAACAACAAATAATTACGGAGAAAAAAACATACATTGGCGTTGTGACGCTGCAGATAAAGTTTTACAATCTTTGGCGACTTGCCTATTAGTCAACGAATATAAATAGTTTTAAATAATTCCTCGATGAAACAGTGCACAAATCAATACGAAAACCAATAAAAATATAAAATACACAAGCTACCAAAAACAAACTAACAGACGAATTTGAACCGAAACGCTCTCCTAACAGTGTGGGACTGACGAGTGACGACGGACTGAGCTTGCGCGATCTAAGTAATTCGTACAAATATATGTGCAGCCAGCCCAATGCCTGGTGTAGGCCCGATAGTCTGGTTCACAAGTCCCTTTTTTCGGATTTTGATTTAAGACTCTCCGAAAATTATGATCAAGGTGTCATTCGATTTGTAATTGCATCTAGAAAAATATTGTTTCGAGCCAACTCCCGGAAATAAGAATTGCAAAAGTTATAATCAATTAAGTGAACAAAAAAAAGGTGGTTAGGTTTTTTGCAAATATCTCAAAAACCATTTGAAATATTAAAAATTTGAAATAAGATCCTTAAAGAACAAGAAATTTCAAAACAAAAAGTCCTACCTCCCGGAACTGTACCAACAATATTTATAATTTTAATTTAGCGGCGAAAAAAGGCGAAAAACGCGCGGCTTGACTCCTGCTCGTATCGGCCGAATCTGACACCTGGGCAAAAAAATTTATTCAAACCGAGTAAATATTAATATTAAGGAATAAAAAAATGTAGGTACTATCTAGACATATCAATAAACAAGAATCCGTCGGAAAAAAGTTTTGACCTCAATTTTTCAATTAACTATGCTTCTGTTAAATACAAATCCTTTTAAAAAGATTCCCGTTGGAAAAATTAAAAAAATTTTTATTTTTGTTAATTTGTTTTCTTACTGCTAAAAGCAATATAAAAATGATTTTTCTTTATTTTTTACTCCTATTGTTTAAAAAATTGTTATAAACGAATGCATTGTTTATATGATTTTCTAATTTACAATGAAAATACTGATTGCCAAGAAGAAAATCGGTTCTTAAAAAAAAAAAATTTATTGGTTAAAAAAGCCTTTGTTAATTAACAATTTTTTTTGTTGCTAAATATTAATATTAAGAAACCGTTTTATTCTTTTTTTTTAATCATCATTTATATTGCTCTCTAATATTATGGAAAAAATTAATTTCTTTTTTACTTTTTATTTGTTTATTAAATAAACAATTTGTTATAAACAAATGAATTTTTCTGTTATATATTTTTTTCAATATTTACAAAAATACTGCAAACAACCATGTATCATTTATTCAAAAAAAAAATTAGTTTTCTATTTTTTATATAACTATACATATATAAACAATAGGAAAATTTTTTTTTCTCCTAATAAATGATACATGGTTGTTTTCAGTATGTTTGGAAATATTCAAAAAAATATATAGCACAAATTCATTTGTTTATAAAAAATTGTTTATTTAATAAACAAATAAAAAATAAACAAAGAAATTAATTTTTTCCATAATATTAGAGAATATAGATAATGATCACTAAAAAAAAAAATGGTTTCTCAATATCAATATTTAGCAACTAAAAATAATTGTTAATTAACAGGGCGTTTTTAACCAATAAAAATTTTTTTTTTAAAAACGATTTTTTTCTTAGAAAACATTATGGTTAACAAAACATATTTTTATGGTAAATTAGATTGCCAAAAATTTTTTTGAAAATTATATAAACATGATCATATATAACAATTTTTTAAACAATAGAAGTTGAAAATAAAAAAAAAAAAAATCATTTTTATATTGCTTTTAGCAGTAAGAAAACAAATTCAAAAAAGTGAAAAATTAAAATTTTTTAATTTTTCCAACGGGAATCTTTTTAAAAGGCTTTATATTTAATAGAAGCATAGTTAATTGAAAAATTGAGGTAAAAATTTTATTTTCCGACGGATTATTGTTCATTGATATGTCTAGATAGTACCTACATTTTTTCGAAGGGTGAAGTTTCCTAAGGGTGAAGTTAAAAATCGACATTTTTTATATTTACCAATCGACTCAGAATCGTGTGAAACGTGGAGAAAACATGGTCCCCAGAGTCGGGTTTCGTCGAAATTTCGGGGTGGTTTTCGCGCACTTTTAACGCTGTCTGGGTGTACTTTTGCATCAACCAATGTGTCTGGCATAATTTTTGTTGTAAACAAAACATAATGAACTACTATCACACCAAAAATCAGCGCTCTACAAATCAGATGTTGCATTCATTTTTTTTGATCCCCTTACGGCTATACCGCAGCCACCCATCACACTAAAAACCTGCCAAACATCTCAATCAATTATTAGTTCGAGATGGCATATGCATACCTATATTCAGACGCTCCGTGACAAACGAACGGCCATGCTTATAAGATAAAACCCAGAAAAATAATTGTAAGATTTCACTTACCTGATGCAAAAACTTGGAGTGAAAATCCGTGTAACCATTCATTTTTGGGAACTGGTAATTATTGTTAGGTTCACATGATATGTGAACTTAGGCTTCGCATCAAGCGAGTCATCATGGATCGAGACGTGGTATGAAAATGGTGTGATTCATGACAAAGGAGTATTTTTCCCGAAGGCCCGTTTTGTCCGAGAGATAAGCGTATCAATTTCGGAACCGAGTAGGATGCAAACGAGAGAGAAAGCGTAAACGAATGCTCGAAAAAATGATCACGCGCAATGGTGCGACTTGATCTTTTATTACGGCAATCTCTTTACTGCAAATTAGTACCGAAATCATGAAAAACAATTGGCGACTACCAATGGGTTTCTTCAAATGTAGAGAGTGACATTGTTGTAATGCAGATATTTTGCAGTCATGGTAACGGCGGAGTTATAGAATAAGCCCCCACTTGCGTGAATAATAAACATTATTTTTAACATGCACAGGGCATTGATGACAGAGATAACATATTATGATTATGTATCTATGAATAGTTTAAGTCAGTTCAAGTATTATAGTTATTGATGGTTGATAAAGTGTAAGAAATCCTCAGCTTTTAAAACCCAAAAATATTCATTTGACCATTCTTTTTTGTCCAAATCTAGGATAAGGGAAGGTTGTCTACAATTCGCTAGCAGAGAATCTTTTTCTTACGTTGTCAATTTTTACACAATAACGCCGCTTACGATATGAAATAAATCAATCCCTAGGTTCAAGTCCTCATTGTCAGATCAAAGCTTCAGAGGTGGTCTTGTTTTTTTTTTTTTTTTTTTTTTATCAAAAAATAGATATTTTCATAACAATTTTTTTAGTTTTGGAACTATTTTTAGTATTGCAGCGTTCATACTGCAGTGGGAAATTTTTTATGACTCGAGAGCGCTAATGTCTCAAAAGTATCATTGAAATTTACCACATATCTATACTACGTTTTCGATCAATTTTAGGAGAAAATTTTATGCCAAAGAGTGCACCAAGGGGTACGCCGATTGAGCATAGACGCATTTGTATATTTATACACACAAGTCACATGTAAATTAGGTGTTTGTAATATTATTTTATTTATATGCACATCAGGATAATAGGATTTTTCGATTGAAAAAAATATTATTTTTTTTACTCCCATTCAAAAATCTTGTTGTATTCGTCGAAAATAAAAAACTCAAAATTTCAGCTTTCAATTTGAATTTTCAAAGGTAGCGGATCGAATTAGAAGTTTTCGTACGAATTTACCATGGGAACACGTGCTTTTTTTTATAAATGCCCATTCAGCACCATCCTACATTTTTTTTTATTGTTATTGGATTTATTATGTAGAGAATGAAATCTTCTTTAAAAGTGCCTGACAACGTCAGCTGTCATTTAAACAGTTTACGAGCTATATAAGTCTCTAAAGGCAATTTTTTAGTGAAAAATTATATTTTCGTACTTTTGTGCACGAACAGCTAAATTTGTGGCAATATGTCAAATACAGCGTTTATAGGAAATTTAGTCCTCCACAAAATTTGTGTTCTTTTTTTTGTTGCAATCACTGTATCTCAATAATTAATTATCGCATCCAAGAAATTAAGTAGTGCGAAAGTTTCGCAATTTCATGGACTTTTCAATGGCACTGCGAAACAAAATCTATAAGGCATTTTTCATGCTAAAAACTCACTTTACACCCTCGTTGCATAATATATACTATTATAAAGCAATCAATATTTTTTGTTTCCAATAAATTATTAATTAGATTGAAATTTTGACTAAAAATATTACCAATAAGTTTATGTTTTCTCGATAATTCTATGGTAGCAATATGGATTGCACTTCTTTACAAATCAATGTTTAATATATATAACTAATTTAAAATCGCTATAAATAATTCGTAAGTCGTTAACTATTTTGATATGATTGATAGAAACTTTTTTGTAGAGGATTGAATTTCCTATAAATGCGGTATTTGACATGTTACCACAAATTCAACCGTTTGTGCGAAAATAAAGTATGAGCATATAAGTTTTAACTAAAAAATTGTCTTGGAGACTTGATCATGAACAGTTTAAATGATAGCTTATGTTGTGTGGGTGCACTTTCAAAGTAGCCGTCACCCACTACAAAATGAACCCAATAACAATAGCAAAAGCATTGTATGGAGCTCAATGAGAATTGTAAAAAAAAACCTCATATTCCTTTAGAGATTAATATTAAAAACTGAAATTTCGAGAATTTTTTTTATTTTTAACAAATAAAACAAGATTTTCGAAAGGGAGTGAGACTAAAAAAATAAAAATTTCAAACCAAACACCGTAATGCATATACTTTCGAGATTGCGACCCGTCTGTCGCGTAGGGATTCGTGATTTGACCTTTCGAGTTTTCGGTCTTTCGTTACATTCAATTCGAAACTATGAACTTTCTAAAACTTGACGATTATGAATTTTGTACAGTTCCAATTTTCAGGCAATCGATATCTTTTGTACTTCGACATATCGCCCTTTTGCAAGTTTGGATATTATGAGTATTTTCATCTATTGATTTTCGGTATTGATTTTCATGGTTCTGAGTATTTTGATTCTGAATTGATACACATTTGTGTTATTGCTTTCCGGAATTCTGTCTACTCGAAAGTTTGCACTTTCGAAACATATAGCTATTCTACTTTTTGATCTTTCGAAATTTTGACCCCCACCCTATATATATATATATATATATATATATATATATATATATAAATCGGAGAGTGGTTATCAGATCGGCAGAGATGATTAACAGAAGAGTTTTAAAACAGAAGATGGAGTTGTTGATTTATGTTTCGATGAAGAACTAGTGTGATTGACAAAGATTGATAAATAAAATATAAAGTTGTCCTTGATTGAGTTCTTTAATTAAATAATCCTGATTATATCCGCCGCCCCGACATCAGAAGTGGGATGGATCTACAAACACAATATCTACCATCACAAATTGAGACTATCCTCGCGGCAGGAACGCTGTGTGAAGATGCTCGTTGTGACAGTTATTATAATTCGGTGAGAAGTTTTCATTTCGTTCGTATTCAAAGTCATGAGTAGAATCAAACTAGACTTGATCCAAAATTTAAAGATCTTTTCAAAAATTACTGATGATATTTGTTAAAGGCTTGTGATCCAAGCCGTGTTTTGAAATATGCACATGATAGATTCTATTAAGATCAGGCAGGCCGAGCGTATTGATGACATGTGATGTGAATTTTGAATTGTGTTATGCTTGGAACCTCTGCGAGGACTTGTTAAAGGACCGCAGGTTAAAACCAAAGCTTTGTGAGGCGGTAGACATGTCTGGACAGACCTCTGAGCTGACTGACCCTGTGTGGTAGTAGACATGTCTGAGGAGACCTCTGAGCTAGCTGACCTTGTGTGGTAGTGAACATGTCTGAGGAGTGAGGAGACCTCTGAGCTGGCTGATCTTGTGTGTATGTTTAAAAAGGCCTCTAGCGAAAATGCATAAAGCGCTGCATATTGGTCAGGAAGATCAAATGAAATGAGTTGAGTTATTTCGCGGAGAATGATTCGTTGTTACAGATCAATAGAAGGTGCACTCGAGGCTTTGTTACAAGTCTGGACGATTATAGTACTGAAAATGTTGAAGAACATGAGCGTCACGTATTTCAAGCTGCATCGTGAGTCGCGAGATTCTTCCATGTGAAATTTGTACATGCTTGAAGAGAGATGATTGGTCTGTTCTACTCAAGGTTTTTGAGTCATGGTTTCCCTTGAGATGTTAGGCAAATGCCGGAACAGTGAGATGAAACGGGGTCCATGACAGAACACTAAGATACAGATATTTCCCCCATGTCTTGTTCAATGAAGCAACATCACACGAGGACGTGTGAATAGTCAGTATGGCCGAATCGGAGAGTGGTTATCAGATCGGCAGAGATGATTAACAGAAGAGTTTTAAAACAGAAGATGGAGTTGTTGATTTATGTTTCGATGAAGAACTAGTGTGATTGACAAAGATTGATAAATAAAATATAAAGTTGTCCTTGATTGAGTTCTTTAATTAAATAATCCTGATTATATCCGCCGCCCCGACATATATATATATATATATATATATATATATATATATATATATATATATATATATATATATATATATATATATATATATATATATATATATATATATATATATATATATATATATATATATATATATATATATATATATATATATATATATATATATATATATATATATATATATATATATATATATATATATATATATATATATATATATATATATATATGTATATATATATGTATATATATATGTATATATATATGTATATATATATGTATATATATATGTATATATATATGTATATATATATGTATATATATATATGTATATATATATATATGTATATATATATATATGTATATATATATATATGTATATATATATATATATGTATATATATATATATGTGTATATATATATATATGTATATATATATATATATGTATATATATATATATATGTATATATATATATATATATGTATATATATATATATATGTATATGTATATATATATGTATATATATATGTATATATATATGTATGTATATATATATATGTATGTATGTATATATATATATATGTATATATATGTATGTATATATGTATGTATATATGTATGTATATACAGGGTGATTCACTTCCACCGGGCCATATTAGATAGGTGGGTTCCGGAGGTAATTCTAAGACCAAAAGTCCTTTACCAAAACTTCGAGAGATCTTCAGTTTTCGATCTACGAAGGATCTAGGTTGACCAATCACAGAGCTCACACGTGACTGAGACAGGGCCGTTGAATATCTAGAATTGATATCTTAATGATTAAAATATGAGATCTCTTTAGTCATGATGAATTTAGGCATTTTTTGTGACTTGAACATTTACGATGTCTTGGAATTGCTGCTGGCATCGTTTTCGTGGTCCACGTCATTCAAATTATCCTCCTCGTGATCCAGGTCGTGCGCTTCGTAGTTTTCGTCGTCCAGGTCGTGTGCTTCGTAGTTTTCGTTATCCAGATCGTTCGCTTCGTAGTTCTCATCGTCCAGGTCGTGTGCTTCGTAGTTTTCGTTGTCCAGGTCGTGCGCTCCGTAGTTTTCGTCGTCCAGGTCGTATGCTACGTAGTTTTCGTCGTCCAGATCGTGCGCTTCGTAGTTTTCGTCGTCCAGGTCGTGTGCTTCGTAGTTTTCGTCGTCCAGATCGGGCGCTCCGTAGTTTTCGTCGTCCAAGTCGTTCGCAACGAAGTTTCTATCATCCAGGTTGTTTGCGCTTACTACCATCATTTTGACCTGGGCTATAAAAACTACGAAACGCACGACCTGGACGATGCACACTACGTCGTGAACGATTTAGGCTACAAAATCTACGAAGTGCATGACCTGGACGACAAAAACTACGGGGCGCACGACCTGGATGGTGAAAACCACATTCTGAAAGACCTAGACGACGAAAACCATGAAGCGCATGACCTGGACGATAAAAACCATGAAGCAAACGACCTAGACGATAGAATCCACGTTCCGAACAACTTGGACGACGGGAACCACGTAGCGCACGACCTGGCCGATGAAAACCATGAAGCGAACGACCTGGATGACAAAATCTGCGAAGCGCACGACCTGGACGACGAAAACCACGAAGCGCACGATCTGGATCACGAGGAGAATAACTTGAATGACCTGGACAACGGAAACAATGCCAGTAGCAATTCCAGGACATCGCAAATTTTCAAGTCATAAAAGATACCCAAATTGATCACGACTAATTAGAACTCACATCTTATTCATCACGATATTAATTCTAGATATTTAACGGCCCTGTCTCAGTTACGTGTGAGCTCTGTGATTGGTCAACCTAGATCCTCCGTAGATCCGAAACTAAGGATCTCTCGAAGTTTTGGTGCAGGACTTTTAGTCTTAGAATTACCTCAGGAACCCACCCATCTAATATGGCCCGGTGGAAGTGAATCACCCTGTATGTATGTATATATGTATGTATATATGTATGTATATATGTATGTATATATGTATGTATATATGTATGTATATATGTATGTATATATGTATGTATATATGTATGTATATATGTATATATATATATATATATATATATATATATATATATATATATATATATATATATATATATATATATATATATATATATATATATATATATATATATACCGTGAGGTTATAGGGAAGCCGTTCACTAGATGCAGGCAACCCAACAGTCAAATTTCCGAAGATTGCCGAAGGTGCAGAGTATTTGTCATTAAGAGGAAATGAACGTTGATTTAGCCATCTAGCGGATTTCTCACCGTACTACACACATGGACACATAATGATGAACGCGTATGTATGGATGTGTTGTGCCCATGTGTGTAATACGGTGAGAAATCCGCTAGATGGCTAGATCGACGACTAAACTGTCCGGCTGTTAGGTTAAAAACAATTGTCAGAGTGAAATTGAAGAATCTAATCGGAATAAAGTTAATATGCAAGATTCATCAATATTAATTAGTAAAAAAGTTGCAACAGTTAATTAATGAATTATGGCCGGTTTCAACAACGACG
Organism: Macrophya annulata; assembly: GCA_963924015.1. NCBI lineage: Eukaryota > Metazoa > Arthropoda > Insecta > Hymenoptera > Tenthredinidae > Macrophya > Macrophya annulata. Next base: position 14,782,078 of record OZ001260.1, read on the forward strand.
AATAACTTTTAATTGTAGATTGAATTCTATTCACTAGAAACAGAAGATTATTTAACATTAAATTTTCGACTTTTATTCGACGATTAAAGTTATTTTACGAATGAAAGCTATTCGTCGTTGGTGAAACCGGTCATAATTCATTCATTAACTGTTGCAATTTTTTTGCAAATCAATATTGATGAATTTTGCTTATTAACTTTATTCTGATCAGATTTTTCAATTTCGCTCTGACAATTGTTTTTAACCTAACAAACTGACAGTTAAAATGTCTGCTGACAGAAATTTTCGCGTCCCCTTCCATTAATGACAAATACCCTGCCTTCGGCAATCTTCGGAAATTTGACTGTTGGGTTGCCTGCATCTAGTGAACGGCTTCCCTATAACCTCACGGTATATATATATATTAGGGTGTGTCAAAAAAATTCGATATTTTTTTTTCTTCGCTCTCCGCCCAAAATATCGTAGGATATGTTCAAACAAACATTCTGACCAAATAACAGCTCTTAATTCCAATTTTAAAAGGTCCATCATCGAATTTGAAGTTTTACCATTTAAATAACGCAGAAAAATGATTTTTTTACCTTATTTATTCTTGCAACCCAGGAAGAATTTTTTTTTTCAAAAAACCCATGACTATGCCTCAAAATAGATTAAATTTGGAACAAAAAATTTTATTGAGCCGAGTATCTGTCTTCATTATTCGATTTCTTACAGAGCTTTGAAATCAAAATTTTCCATTTTTGGAATTTTTCAGCTAAACTATTGGAGTTAGACGAAAAAGTTGAAGGACAATTTTGTAGTTTATCTGACGCACTACAAAAAAGTTTCAGGCAAAATTTTGTATCGTCAATAGTCAAAAAGTTATACGAGTGTAAAGTCTTTATTTTTGTATTAATACATTTTTTCTAAGTAAAATATCGATGTTTATACAAAAAAACAATAGAGAACCATAAAAAAATTAAATTTTAAGAAAAATTGCCCTAGTAAAATTTTTTATATTGTCACCCATCAAAAGTTACTGACTTATTTAAGTTGATTTTGATGGTTTTTGAAAAAATGTATCAATACAAAAATAATGACTTTACACGCGTATAACTTTTTGAATATTGACGATACAAAAAATTTGCCTGAAACTTTTTTGTAGTGCGTCAGATAAACTACAAAATTGTCCTCTGACTTTTTCGTCTAACTCCAATAGTTTAGCTGAAAAATTCAAAAAATGGAAAATTTTGATTTCAAAGCTCTGTAAGAAATCGAATAATGAAGACAGATACTCGGCTCAATAAAATTTTTTGTTGCAAATTTAATCTATTTTGAGGCATAGTCATGGGTTTTTTGAAGAAAAAAATTCTTCCTGGGTTGCAAGAATAAATATCGTGAAAAAATCATTTTTCTGTGTTATTTAAATGGTAAAACTTCAAATTCGATGATGGACCTTTTAAAATTGGAATTAAGAGCTGTTATTTGGTCAGAATGTTTGTTTGAACATATCCTACGATATTTTGAGCGGAGAGCGAAGAAAAAAAAATATCGAATTTTTTTGACACACCCTAATATATATACATATATATATATATATATATATATATATATATATATATATATATATATATATATATATATATATATATATATATATATATATATATATATATATATATATATATATATATATATATATATATATATATATATATATATATATATAAATATATATACATATACACATACACATGTACACATGCACATGTACAGTAATTTTCAATGATAGGGGTCTCAGTGGCTCACTATTTTTTTGGACAAAAACTAAAACGAGTTTCCACTCTCGCAATAATTTCATGTGCCTATGCCCAACGAAGCAATACCCGAGATATGTGGAGAAACCACGCCTGCTTCCTCCAGCAGCTGTCATCCGATAACCTCGAATTTTACAAAGCTACCAATGTCTTGATGAAAAGTTGTACCGTCAAAATGTCTAACCCTAAAACCCAGTCTGCCAACAGAGAATTACATTAATAGTTTCAATTTTGTTTATTCTCTTCATGCATACTTAATACACATGTTTGGCGGATCAAAATAATTTCTAAATATAAATATATAAATGAATTTTGACTATTTTTCATACAGAAGTTGGGATACAGGGACGGCAATTTTTCATTTTTGCACACTAAATAATACACAAACAATAGATATCGATATCGGGTATTGCTTCGTTGGGCATAGGCACATGAAATTATTGCGAGAGTGGAAACTCGTTTTAGTTTTTGTCCAAAAAAATAGTGAGCCACTGAGACCCCCATCATTGAACATTACTGTACACATGCGCATGTACACATGCACATGTACACATGCACATGTACACATGCACATGTACACATGCACATGTACACATGCACATGTACACATGCACATGTACACATGCACATGTACACATGCACATGCACACATGCACATGCACACATGCACATGCACACATGCACATGCACACATGCACATGTACACATGCACATGTACACATGCACATGTACACATGCACATGTACACATGCACATGTACACATGCACATGTACACATGCACATGTACACATGCACATGTACACATACACATGTACACATACACATGTACACATACACATGTACACATACACATGTACATATACACATGTACATATACACATGTACATATATATACATGTACCTTTGTACATGTACATATACACATGTACATATACACATGTACATATATATACATGTACATATGTACATGTACATATGTACTGTAACGTGGCGTTTCGGAAGACGCCTGTTCCAGCGGAAACAAACGGGCGGATTTTGGTCGACGTGCCGCGAACAAGAGCACAGGGGACCAACCGATAAAGTTTTGTAGAATTAGAGTATTAGGACTAATGTTTCGTTTTGTATTTCGTAATTTTTGAGCGCTTCGGCGCAAGGTAGCGACCGAAAAGAGATAAGGTTCGACCATCGAGGGAAAACACCGCAGAAGAACAGCGGAAGAACATCCGGGAGGAAGCCAGATGATCCCTGGACATCTTGTATTGGCCCAGAATCCAGTACCACCCCTCAGAGTCAGTACGGTCATGCAGGTCTCGTGGTGTATGAAAGAAGGCTAGTGACCAGAATCATCATCCGCCCCGTTCTCACGACCGAATTGTTGAATGCCACGTAGCAGGCGTATAGGGCTTGCATATTGCAACACAGCCTCCCGTGCGTGACTTATCGGGCTGGAGCCGAATCAACCCGCCAACATCTACCGTCCAAACTATCGCTATCGTCGCCGTAGTCTCCGTTGAGCTATAAAGATGTTCCTGCAAGCAGGCGTTATTGTGAGTAGAGGCGAAATGCCCTACACAAAATTACGGTAGGATCCGATTTAAGTTGCGGTGATGCCATCGGTCCTCCGTATTAACGCGCCTGTCGGAAGGCAATAGGGTTGGCAGTATCAACGAGAGAATGAGAGGGCGAAAGAAGACTACCTGGTGACGTCACTGGAGCCACACCGCATGAGTAACGCACGTCTTAAGACGCGCCAAGCAGGATGCGCGACGTGAAACAATTATTCAAATAATTGCGTCGACCTACTTTTGCGGTGGGGCAAAAATAGGCCAATCAGGACATCTAGGATCATCGTACGATACCTCAGGCCCTCAAGACGAGCGATACCTCGCTCTCTCTACGTTCAACACTACAAGAAGCAGCACGTCGGCCTAAATTCTCTACCGTTCCTATCGTTTTTTTTCTTTTGTTTCAGTTTTTTTTCTTTTGTTTCAAAATTTAATCCATCGTTTTCTATTGTAAAATTCTATCGTTTCTCTGTCGTCTTTTATCGTTTAAAATAAAGTAAAGTATTGTTTTAATAAAGTATTGTTTAGTAAGGTAAAATCAGTGTCAGAAGACGAGGAAGTAAGGAGAAACTAAGGTAAGGCTTTGGCCTCTATACTGTAAAGTTACGACGTCGCTTTTGTTAAAGATTAGTACGGTTTTGTCAGTAAGGTTTATTGAGTAAGGTTCAGTAAAAGAAAATCAGTAAAAGTCCCGAATCTATCGACTATAAGGTGCTGGTTATGCCGTCGTAGATTCGTGGCCGACCACGTTTTCCTAGTAAAGTAAAGTATAAAGTATTGAGTGATGCGACCTCGTGACTAAGAATTACGTAGAAAAATAATAGAAAATTAGTATGGTTTAGTATATGATTTAGTATGATTTAGCATGTTTTAGCATGATATAGTATTGTTATTTGAGTAAAGATTTTGTAAAGTATTCTGTAGGTTTTGTAGTTAAAGAAATCGGTTGGTTACCCCTGTAAGCTAAGTTTCGAACGTAGAGTAGCCGCGGACGAGCTTTTGTTGTTTAGAAAATATTGTGTAATTTAGCTTCAGTAATTTAGTAAAAACAGCCGTCTCGCGTTAAAGTTAAAGTTAAGGTTTCGTCTAATAATTAAGTGAAGCTTTCGTAAGCAAAGAAATTCCTCATATCTCGTACTCTCGTTGCTCAGAACCTCTCGTATCAGTAGTTTATTAATTTGATTAATAACCGCGACCATCGCGCTGTGATGATGTTAACGTAGCTACTTCTTTGTATTATATAGAGTCTTGTGAAAATCAGGTTTCTGAGTACCGTAAGGTTTTGTTATGAATTTTGTTGAACTATCGTAAAGTTTCTGAATGAAGAAATCTGTGAACTATTGAAAAATGAATTATTGTCTGAGTTATTTGTATGGTGAACCTAGACACTCTATCTACGATGTGTGTATCTGAGCCTAGCCAGCCATCCGTCGAGTTCTATTTGTTGTTTGTTAAGTGAGGTGGTGCAACTGCACCTGGCGCCCAAGGAAATAAGGTAAAGTTTTGAGTATCGTTTGAGTATCGTTAAAAAGGCTGCGACGAAGTGTGAATCGTGAAGATTTACGGGGTCACAGTACATGTACATATATATACATGTACATATATATACATGTACATATGTACATGTACATATGTAGATGTACATATATATACATGTACATATATATACATGTACATGTGTACATGTACATATATATACATGTACATATATATACATGTACATATATATACATGTACATATGTACATGTACATATGTACATGTACATATACCGTGTGTTTGTGCAGAGGCGCTACAGTATGTCCAGTAGCGGATGTACAGTCGCCCACCGCGTGGGTACCCACGTTACGCAAATTCATCGGTATGGTATAGTAGATGTAGACTAAATTCGATCTACGTGATCAT
>OZ001260.1:14792343-14824843 GCA_963924015.1 Macrophya annulata
GTTCCTGGCGATAGACGGGATAACTTGGTCTGGGGAGTAGTCCGCGGAACAATTCGGACATTCGCTCACTTTAACGCCTTTACGGCCGCAACGCTTGCACACTATGCGTTTCGGGTGCGGGCATTCTGGAAGCAAGTGACCCGGCCTGTCGCAGTTCCAGCAAGGCTTGGCGGGTCTACGCGAGCTAGGGGTGGTCGAGGTAGCGGAGACCGGTCGTGTGGTGGTCGCGGACGTGGTTGCCGGACTTGAAGCGATCGTCTTCGTGACGAGCGACGGTCGCATCGTGGGCAACGGTTCTCCTGGGCGTCGGTTGGTTGACGAGGTTGGTGTCGAGGAGGTTGTCGTGGACGTAGCGGGTTCGCGAACTGGTGATGGTAGTGCTCGGCTGGTAGACGGCTCTGGATCTTCCCCATGTGGTCTCGGGGGTGGAGACGGGTCTCTATCCCGAGGTGGTGGAGAGCCGTAACGGGATCGCTGCTCCCCGAAGGTCGGAGCCTCAGTCTGAGTGGACATCTCAACCGGCTCGACGTCTTCCGGCGGGAAGAACGTGACGTCATTGCTGAAGCTGACGTTGCGACGGTTCGCCTGCGTCTGTTTGTTTGCCTTGTTGCGAACCACATCTACTTGTACCGCTCGATCGCGCGTACCCGGGATGTATCGGCACTGGGTCGATTGGTCTCTGGTACTCGGTGGGTCCGTCTGGGTTCCGGTCTCGCGGCTATCCGGGAGTTCGCGTACTGTGCCATGTTCTGCGGCCCTCTGGGCTCGTAATTCTCGGGCTTCATTGACGGCGAGGATACTTGCCCTCATATCCCGCTCGAGGTCTCGATGTTCATGAAGCAGTCGGCGAATTAGTAACTCGTGCCGTTGGAGATATGGCCAGGCCACAGCCAGATCCTCGTCGGACCCAAACAACATCTCGACGATGCCGGGAATACGTAAGTGTGACGGGAATAAAAAAAGAAAAAGAAACGCCTATGCGGAGAAAATTAAGCAGAGTCATGATAATATTTCAAGTCTTTTACATGCGCTATCCCAACTACTTTTCTATTTCCTAATTCACCAAGTTCACAGACAACAGGAGATAGTAGTCGAATGATCTGGAACGGCCCGTGGAATTTCTCAGCCAGTTTCGCGGCAACATGTTGTGTCGCCGAGGACATGGTATGTTGTCGCTTCAGAACGATGTCCCCTTCCGCGAAGCGTTCAGGTCTTTTGCAAAGATTGTAATATCCAGCTTGTCTCGTGTGAGCGTTTTCCAGATTTTCCGTAACCCATTCGCGAAGTAATTGCATTCGCTGCATTCGCTCAGCCCAGAGTTGCGGGGGCTGTGGCACGATTTCGGGATCACCCTCGAGTTGCGTTCTCAAGGAGTTCACAGCTCGCGGGACTCGGCCTAGGTTTAGGAAAGCGGGACTGGTCTCTAGAGACGAATGATGCGCTGTATTGTAAGCAAACCGGAAGTCGGATAAATGTAAATCCCAGTCGCGATTATCATTGTTTTCAGTACGCGATTTACCCGTTCGACGGGATTTGCCTGCGGGTGATACGGCGGTGTTGTGGTATGTTTGATATGTAAGGTTTCGCATAATTCTTTAATCGTCTTATTATTAAATTCGGTACCATTATCAGTTAATAGTACTCGCGGGACACCCCATCGGTTAACGACGTTTTCCTCGAACGCATCGCGAATATTTTTGCCAGTGGCTTTTCCAAGGGCGCAACATTTAATCCACTTGGTGAATAAATCTTGAATAACAAGGATATACGTAAAACCGGATGTGCTAGATGGTAAGGGACTCATAATATCCATAGCTACTACTAGCCATGGTTCTTCGACAACGCGTCTACCCATGTGGCCGGTAGGAGCGGCTTGCTCCACCTTACTACGTTGGCAGACGTTACAGGACCTAACATAGCGGGTAACGTCACGGAACATTCCGGGCCAATAATAAGTGATAGCAATTCTTTTATACGTTTTATCAATGCCTAAATGTCCGGATTGCGGTTCATCGTGTGCCTCGTTTAAGACTGGTGTGCGTTGATCATTCGGGATCACTAATTTCCATGCGTTTAGATCGTTTATTGTAGTTCCGATAACAGGATTAGGTCGATAAATATACAAGTGGTCACCTTCGATTTTCCAATCCGGGAAGCGTTTTGGAAAATTCTCTACATCCATCTTTCTTTTGTCGTACCACGGAATACGCTGCGGGATCATAGCTGCACTAGCTTCGATCTCGTGTTCGGGAATCCGAGATAACGCATCTGGCACATGGTTAAGTGCACCTTTACGATAGACTATGTCAAAATCATACCCTAGTAGCTCGAGCGACCATCTGGCTAATCGGCCAGTGGGATTTTTCTGGTTATGAAGCCGCCTTAGACTATTGTGATCAGTAATAACAGTGAAGTGATAGCCTTCAATATACGGTCTAAATTTCTGGATCGACCAGATGACGGCAAGGCATTCGAGTTCCGTAACTGAATACTTGCGTTCCGCATCGGTCAAGGTTCTACTTGCGTAGGCAATCACGTGTTCTACATCACCGGGAGATTGGGTCAGCACGGCACCTAGACCTACGATACTCGCATCGGTTTGCAACACGAACTTTAGTGAAAAATCGGGACACGCGAGAGTTGGAGCTGTCGATAGGCAACGACGAATTTCATCAAAAGCGTCGGCCTGCTCTTTCTCCCAAATCCACGCTTGATTTTTACGTAAGAGACGATTTAAGGGTTCAGTAGTAGTTGCAAAACTCGGGATGAATCTACGGTACCAGGAAGCCATACCTAAAAATTTCCGTATTTGTTTTACGGTCTTCGGGACCGGATAACTAATAACGGGAGCTACTTTATCGGGATCTACTTGTAAGCCATTTTGATTCACAACAAAGCCTAAATATTTGACCTCAGAACAGCAAAACTCGCACTTCTCTGGATTAATTGTCAAACCTGCCTGATAAATAATGCGTAAAACATGCCGTAGCCAATGGATGTGTTCGTCAAAAGTTTGCGTAGCAATAATTATATCGTCTAAATAGGCGAACGCATAGGGGTCCATGACCGGTCCAATTAATCGATCTAATAACCATTGAAAGGTAGCGGGTGCTCCAGTTAATCCGTAAGGCATACGAGTGAAATGAAAGAGACCTTTAGCGGGAACGATAAAGGCAGTAACTTCTCTACTATCTTGAGCGAGAGGGATTTGAAAATAGGCTTGGCTTAAATCAATGGTGGAAATATATCAAGCTAATCTGAGTTTATCCAGGATATTATCCATTCGCGGGAGAGGGTACGCGTCTTTTTTGGATACGCTGTTGACTTTTCGGAAGTCAATGCAAAATCTATACGATCCATTGGGCTTCTTTACCATGACAATGGGACTAGCCCACGCGCTTCGCGATGGCTCAATAATTCAGATCTGTTACGCTGGCAGAGCCATAACAGCAGACCAGGATGCGATCAATAGGTTTTTTAATTGCTTATTTATTGCTAATTAATTTCCCCAAAATTAATTTTATTGCTGTTTCCGGTTTTCCGGAAATCGGGATCAGCTAGCGTGCGAATACGCTGACAAACCCATATGTCAAAAAAACTCAGAAACGGTATTAAAAATATATCAAAATTAAGCGTTCATTTATTGCTAATTAATTACCCCAGAATCAGTTTTATTGCTGTGCCCGATTATCCGATAATCGGGTTCAGCTAGCGTAACGATACGCTAGCGTGCCCGTTCGTTGAAAAATTGAAAAACGGTACCGAACAAAACACAGAAATTCATTGCTATTTTATTGTTTTCGGATCCTGCATAGTTCATACCGCACACGTCACCTTGTGACGAACCCTTCACAATATGAATATATTATTCGAGAGAGTACCATCTCAGCTCTAGGGTCTACGCCGAAGCCTGCAAAGTCTCGACTCTGACAATCGCACGGTGAGACGACGAGGGGAGAAGATAATAATTATTTTTAACCTCTGTACCAGTGATACCTATCACTTCCGGTTCTTTACGTACGAATGAAGGTCTGAATGTTGTTTGTTGGGGAAATAAAATCACAGAGCCTTATAGCCGGTGCAAGAGTCGGTTGACCGTTGGCGTCAAGACCCTCGGATCGGCTCCGGGAATTTATTTCCGCAGCAGACCACGCGGTATCACATCCCTAGGCGTTGGTTGGTGCACAACCAACCGGAACCGGTTGGTTTCGCTGATGCCTGGGCGGGAAATAAATCATGTTCACCCCCGCGATGACTGTACTTCCGGATCGGCTCCGGGATTTTATTTCCGCGGCAGACCACGCGGTATCACATCCCTAGGCGTTGGTTGGTGCACAACCAACCGGAACCGGTTGGTTTCGCTGATGCCTGGGCGGGAAACAAATCATGTTCACCCCCGCGATGACTGTACTTCCGGATCGGCTCCGGGATTTTATTTCCGCGGCAGACCACGCGGTATCACATCCCTAGGCGTTGGTTGGTGCACAACCAACCGGAACCGGTTGGTTTCGCTGATGCCTGGGCGGGAAATAAATCATGTTCACCCCCGCGATGACTGTACTTCCGGATCGGCTCCGGGAATTTATTTCCGCGGCAGACCACGCGGTATCACATCCCTAGGCGTTGGTTGGTGCACAACCAACCGGAAGCGATCGGTTCTGCGTCAACTAGTGCCCGCGAATATGAATATGCGTGGCCCGTCCGAGGAAATAAAATCCTCAAGTCAATGCGAGAGTCTCAACTTCCGGGAAATCATTTTTATTAACACTCCGGCACCCGTAAACCCGATCTGTCAATACAAATGTGAGTGAAATTCGAGGTGCCAGTTTGATGTGTACCATTAACCCTTTGGTCCACCACTGCAGTCACCACTGACTGACCCGACGGCACCCTACAAGTTACACCCCTGCAAAGAGAACCGTCCTTAGTGCGTGGCTATTATTCTGGAAAAAAGCTGAAAAATAGAGCCTAGCTGAGGCGTATCGTGGCATCGTTAGGTTCTTTCACGCTTTCGAGCAGTGCGCATGAAATCAATTTCTCTCGAGTGCACAAAATTCGATTTTGCATACGTAAATGAGTGCGCAAAATCGAATTTCGCACTTGTCTCTTTGACAAACTCAACTCGCACGGGATTCACCTATTTTGTGCAGTTGCGTCATACACTATTTCGGATTTTCTATGACCCTGGGTGTATTTCAACATGGTTATTATCCATGTCATAGATATTCAGAATGACAAAGAATACCAAGGGCACAATCAATACTAATCATTATTTTCACCCTAACCTAAGCCTACCTATACAGATAATTATATTAATAATGACATGAATGAAAAACTGAATAATGTTAAGTCACAATTCGCTGGAAGCCATAGGGAGTTCAAAGCTTTTGTTTTAATCATTTTTTATTTTCACATATATTAGTAAGGCCACATTAATTTTGAAATTTCCTTTCCGAGGTACCGTCTTGGCACCCGCATCGTTGTACTCGTACCAACGGGAATTCCGTAGACACAGTGCTGTGTAGTGTCCACCGCTACCATCTGTAGACCTTCTAAGCACTTTACTTGGTCCGTCATGCCTCGCAATGCCAATCAACGTATAATGTTGACTTTCATCAACATCATCAAAATTTCGGGGAACGTCATCGAGATGCATGACCATGGGTTTGTCAGGTATGGCATAAAGTTCGATCATAATTAAATCTCCTGAAAAGCAATTGTCAGCGATTTGAAAATAAAGTAAAGAGAGATAGATAGATAGAGTAAACGATTGGTATGACTACGGGGGGCATGTGCGTGTGTGAGTGTGAGCGAAACTCACTCACTGACTGCATTGAGCTGAGCTTGTCATACATAATTTGCAATAAATATCTCTCAACACGATGCAATGCTCTTACTCGACCGTCATTACTATATTGAATATCATTTATAAGCTAATGACGAGAATGAGCTCAATTTTTAACAGTATTCTTGTATATTGTCAAAATTTGAGCCTATTCTTTTCAATAGTTGATAAATAAAATTGAATATACGAAAGTAGAGACAACACAATGTCTTCTTAAAATTATCGAAAACCTAATTTAACATATGCTATACAGCCATATCGTCCTGCTAGTGTCACCTGTTTTTGTAATATTATTGTTGACATATCCTTGACAATTTTTTTTGATGCATTTGGCTTTTTTCTTCATTTTAATATGTTTGTCAATAACATCTTTCATTCTGTTTTCGGTGCATGCAGCTTCGTTTATCTGTAATACTTTCAAGGGTTTTACTTGGAGAGGACACCCTTTTTCACAAACAGCTGTTTCTTCCATACTCGGATATTGTCCAAACAATTGTCTCGCTAGACCTCCCACGTTCACCTCACAGTTTACTTGAAACATATTTGGGCAACTCTCAGATTGCGTCAACTCGTTTATCTCCAATAATATTCTACCTCGACGACGGTACACATCACTTGTAATACCATGCCTAAGAGTATGCATCACCATTTCATGAACTTCGTTTGTGCTTTGTTCGAACTGTAATGCAAGTAAATTATTTTTTTTTATTCTCACCTTTAAACATTGAAAACAATAACACGTAATAGAAAATAGAATGAAATTATGATTATTTTATGCTTCAATTTTTTACAGGCCAACCATATATCAAGTTGGAACCCTTACACTGCGAAATAGAAGATTACGATAGGTAGAATATAACCACAAAAATCAGTGCATGATTATCAAAATTAAGGAAGATATGTGGGTAACGATTATGGAATTTTTAAAACATTTAAGCCCTGAAATAGCAAATTTTTTCAAACTGCTTTCATCGAGTTAGCTTTACGGATATCATCTACGTAGCCGAATAGCAGCTAGTTCAATCGCCGTCTCTGTCACGCAGGGACATGATATTTCGAATTCTGGTTCATAAATAATACCTGTTGTAACTTATTTAACATCGAAGATATGATGTCTTACAACCAGATAATAAATTTCTTACCCCACCACCACATTATGAAAGTCTTAACGCAAAATATAACACCGTACTGAATTTTAATTATGCCTTCGGCTTTTTTATAGAGGTAAGAATATCAAGTGATAGTACCTTTTCACTTATATGGTCATTATCTGCGGCTGCGACCAACAATATTTGATACAGAGTATCAAATGCACAGGTCCTTATGAATACTGTTTTTTTTCCATCTACATTCATGCTCTGTAGATTCATACTTGATCCATTTCTGATGACGGGCAAAGCGCGACATTTAGACCCTGTGATCCTGTCTTTTATTAATTCAGTTTTTTCCCCTAAATATAATGCTGCTTTCCGCTTCGCTTTCTTTTCTCCTAAGCCCCTCCAGTTTTCTATCTCCCGATATCCAATTATGTTTTTTGAGCTACCTGACCTTGAACAATCTTTGCAGAGCCTCTTTTCTCCGTAGCCTTCAAAATCTGAATGGGAAGTAGAACATTGCGGTAGCGCGTGAACTGAAATCCCACAAACGTCACATACGTGCGCTCCATCTGGTTCATGGCCATTGCAGCATGCAGGACAATCAACAGCGACAGCATTTTGAATTGAATCCAATTCTTCGCCAACTGTCACAGAGTTGTTTCTATAAGTAGGAGTGCAGAGAATATCATCTTCGGTTGTTCCAAGGTTTGGACCCTGCCTTTTTAGTTCATCATTTCCACGCGGAGAAGTACAAGGAACATTGTCTGGTGTGTCAAGCCTTTGATTTTGTTCTGCTAAGAGTAAACGCCCTTCTAAATAATCCAAGTGAATACGCACAAATTTGTCACTTCTTATTGGAAGGGATTCATGTTTCAGCAATCCATTTTTGAGCTTGTTGAACTCCCCCTCAGAGCCGGCACTTGATGCTCTAGAATATATGCCGAATTTGTTTGCAACTATCTTTGACCACATCGGGAAATAACGAAGGTCTTTTATCAAATATTCGGAGAACTTTATTTTATTTTGATAATATGCATTAGGCTCGATCCCCTTTTCCTCTGCTGCTTTTTTAGCTGTGTCGTTAATAGTATTCGCCCATTCAAGCCATAAATTTTTAAAGTTATCGGCTTTGTCGTCGAACTTTCGATCTTCGTATTCGACCTCATCCTCCTTGTCAGCTTCGAGATTTTCATTTTCCAATAATACATTAATGTCTTGACTCAATAATGGATCGTATTTTCCTAAAAAAATACAGTTGTGCAATATAATTTTACAGTGAGTGACTGCTTCGGTACGTAGCTATAGTAGTTCCTTTTCGGATGTATTTCAAAAATTTTCTGGGGTGCCTAGCTATTAGGTTCTTATCCATGAGAAGGTAGTTTTGTATTTTTGAAATTATTTTTGAATGTAGTTTAGGGGTTGCTACCACATATGAAACTTATTTTCGCATATATAACTAAAAAAAAACTTGAAATTCTAGAAACAGAAACAAAACATCAGATCACACGGTTGTACCATTTATTTATGAGCTTGCCACGCCAAAGATGACGACCTTTAAATTTCGATGTGCGCTGTATTTCTCTTCTATACGCTCATATAGATCTATGGAAGGTGTGTCAATAGAAGACCGAATTGAAATATTGTAATTTTTGGTATTGAGAAGCTCATAAATAAATGGTCCAACCATGCGTAGTGATGTTTTTTCTTCACATCTTCAAATAATCTAGATCGTAGAAAAATCAATTAGGACTAATGGTGTCCCTGAATTTGCGCAGCATGTGTTTTAAAATGAAATGATTATAACGATGTGGAATGAACTTTGGTGAAGGAATAATCACAACTGATTTGAAATTCATACGACAGACGCAGTTCAATTTATACCTATATTCAAGCTCCTCAGCATTCCAATCTGTCTCTGGCATTGCGTCATTCGTCCAAGTGTGTTGCTTATTCCACACGTTGTGCTCTGACTTACGGTTAACAATGCCAGTACAATTTCTTCTGCGTCATCTGTATCGTCTGTGATAATCAACTGCCCCAATGAAGCTAGATAAAAACTTTTTATTTGATAAGGTAGGGATTTCAAGAGGACTGCATATTTCTTCATAAAATGCGCCACATCGATACGGATGAAACATGACGGTATTTGCTCTGATCGCAGCGAGTTCACATACGAGTCCAGCGATCCACATTCCGTAAAACTGTGAATAATCGCATTAAGTAAAGCGCGTGAACCATCCGTCACAATTTCCTTGGGGCAGGGAGCACCATCTTTAATCCACGTCATGAAAAAATACACCAATGAAACAGTGGTGTTTATCTCTGATAAAAACTGGCCGACTGAATATTGCCCACGAGTTTCACTATTCACCACAATCATTGTCAGAAAGATATGTTTGGATAAATCTCCGTTAAATTTTTTAATCTTCTGTACTATGCTTCCTGTTGAATCGATGGTTATTTTGCAATGTTCAGTTTTGTAAAAATTCTTATAACTCTGAATTTGCTGTGCCGTCCAATAATGTAAAAAAAACGGATCTATTCCGATCCCATGTATACTATCATGATATTTCAGATTCTTCATGATGCAAATTGCATTAATTGGATGTTTATCAAAGTACTCTTCACTTGTGAAGTCAGCTTTTGCTTTTCGAAGTACTGTTGACTTATATAAAAACGGTGGCTCGTCACCTCCTGGAATCATAGATTCTTTGGCTACTTCACATCTGTACGCATCCACTGATTTTGTTTGTAGTTCTTTCGCCACTTGTTTTCTCACGGGTTGTCGAAGCCATTTCTTTCCGCATTTACCATGTCCTATTGTCAAATGGCAATCAATGATGACATCTAGTTGTTTGTTGAGATTAGTTACTTCTCCTCGTAGGATAGTACCGCAATTACAATGTCCTGAATACAACATCAGAGAATCATGAATTAGGCGTGACATGTTTAGAATTGTGTACATATCATGGTCCTTCATTTTTGTGACATTTGAACTTCTCACAATACATCTTTGTAATTAATGGCATTTTCTCTCATTGTCAGTGATTACAGAACAGTAGCTTCAAATTCTGAATATATGTATATAATCGCGGACTAGTTTGACTGTATCTACCACGATTCTTTGTGGATGCGGGTCAGCCATTTTTAGGTCAAAGAAGGCTATAGGACGATCAGCATAGATAATCGGCCCCAGAGGGATATTTGGATCGTCTTTCGAGGGTATATTGGTACTAATTAGATACATTGATCCCGCAAGTTTCAGATCTCTATCTATTTTGGTTTTTGAATAAATAAAAAAGAAATGAAAAATCAGAAAAATTTTATCTCAAAAGCGGCTGAACCGACTTGAATAAAATTTGTACACATTATAGAAGTATATAAAGGCTATGCTTGACAAAAATAACAGATCGTAATCTTTAAAATAACCATTAGAAACAGTCGATTTTTTCCGAAATTATTTTTTGTTCTGTGATAACGTTCTAGAACAATTATGAAACTAACTTTTTTCTGTGTCTTTTTCTATCTAGAATAATCTCTCGAAATCCCAAATTGATGAAAACGGTACGCCATATTCAAAACAAATAAAAACCGATTTTTTTATGTAAAAATCGATATATTTCAATATTTATATCTTTGAACCATTAAAAACAAAACTTATCTGATGAATTCATGACTGCAAATAACATTATAACATAATTACATAAATAATGAAAGGTGGAGTCTCAGCCGATTTGAACCACACCCTTTCAGGACCCCGGAGAAAACTCACCCTGTAGTTCTATAATGTGTACAAATTTCATTCAAATTGGTTCAGCCGTTTTTGAGAAGAAAAATTATTTTTTGATTTTACGTTTTTTTTTCATCTTATTCAAAAACCAAAATAGATAGAGGTCTGAAACTTGCAGGATCAACGTATTTAATTACACCAACATACCCTCAAAAGGCAATCCAAATATCCCTCTGGGGCCGATTCTTCATGCTTATCGTCCTATGGCCTTTGTTGAATCCAAATAAATTTGTTTCTCAGGACAGTAAGCATAGGCGCGATTTCAGTGTACAAACGTAACACAGATATTGAATTTCAAATACCTTGAAAATTTCCTGATCGCCCATCTAATGACAAGTAACTATTTTTCATATTGAAGCCGCAAGTTATGTGCGTCGATTCCCAAATTTTTTTTGTGATCAGATTCTGCCACAATCCTCGTATGAACGCTTTACGATATCTTTTCATCACTTTATTTTGATTCGTCCGGGTTCGTTTACCCGTGACATTTTCGGTGATATCATTGAATTCTTGTTGGGTAAGTGTTATAATAAAATCTCGTGTTTCACCGGTACCATTATGCGAATCAGTTGAAAAATTTGAAGTATTCATGAGCTGAAACGTTTTTTCTGAATCAACCACCGTTTCAGGATCAAGAATTTCGTGCGTAGATTCAAACAACAGATTCTGTATATTAAATCGGTTGGATGTCACGTTTGTGTACAAAGAACTTGCTTTAAGTGCAAGAATTTGTGACAGCTCCTCCCATACTTCATTTGATTTTGAGACGATTTTGTCATTTGCAACAATTCTAGAGCGATTTGTTAGAATTATTTTGATGAAGTCATCTTCTGATAGAAGACCAGGTCTTCCACGTGACAGACTCATAACGCTGAAGCGAGAACACGTCCAGCCACGATAGAAAAATTGCTCGACTGAAGACTGATTTCGCTAATATGATACAATGTAGCTCAAATAGTACAAATATGGTAAAAAGGTAGTACAAATTACTCAAAATTCGTCCAGCCACGACCGTAAAATTGGTCGACGAAGAATGGAGTCGCTAATATGATACAATGTAGCTCAAATGGTACAAATATGGTAAAAAGGTAGTACAAATGACTCAAAATTCATACGAGGTTAGAGATTATAATAGGATATTTGAAAAAATTCCACAATTTGAGTCGAATATTAAGAAGATACAGAAGTACTTATCACGTATTTTGAAATTAGTATAACATTCAAATTATAAAATGAAGACTTTGGGAGAATGGTAGTCTCCCAGTTTAAACGACGGTCTCTGGCAGAATGGAGAAAAATTCGAATAGAGAAAATTTTTCTCTGAACTTTATAGTTCGAGCATCAAGTGCCGGCTCTGAGGGGGAGTTCAACAAGCTCAAAAATGGATTGCTGAAACATGAATCCCTTCCAATAAGAAGTGACAAATTTGTGCGTATTCACTTGGATTATTTAGAAGGGCGTTTACTCTTAGCAGAACAAAATCAAAGGCTTGACACACCAGACAATGTTCCTTGTACTTCTCCGCGTGGAAATGATGAACTAAAAAGGCAGGGTCCAAACCTTGGAACAACCGAAGATGATATTCTCTGCACTCCTACTTATAGAAACAACTCTGTGACAGTTGGCGAAGAATTGGATTCAATTCAAAATGCTGTCGCTGTTGATTGTCCTGCATGCTGCAATGGCCATGAACCAGATGGAGCGCACGTATGTGACGTTTGTGGGATTTCAGTTCACGCGCTACCGCAATGTTCTACTTCCCATTCAGATTTTGAAGGCTACGGAGAAAAGAGGCTCTGCAAAGATTGTTCAAGGTCAGGTAGCTCAAAAAACATAATTGGATATCGGGAGATAGAAAACTGGAGGGGCTTAGGAGAAAAGAAAGCGAAGCGGAAAGCAGCATTATATTTAGGGGAAAAAACTGAATTAATAAAAGACAGGATCACAGGGTCTAAATGTCGCGCTTTGCCCGTCATCAGAAATGGATCAAGTATGAATCTACAGAGCATGAATGTAGATGGAAAAAAAACAGTATTCATAAGGACCTGTGCATTTGATACTCTGTATCAAATATTGTTGGTCGCAGCCGCAGATAATGACCATATAAGTGAAAAGGTACTATCACTTGATATTCTTACCTCTATAAAAAAGCCGAAGGCATAATTAAAATTCAGTACGGTGTTATATTTTGCGTTAAGACTTTCATAATGTGGTGGTGGGGTAAGAAATTTATTATCTGGTTGTAAGACATCATATCTTCGATGTTAAATAAGTTACAACAGGTATTATTTATGAACCAGAATTCGAAATATCATGTCCCTGCGTGACAGAGACGGCGATTGAACTAGCTGCTATTCGGCTACGTAGATGATATCCGTAAAGCTAACTCGATGAAAGCAGTTTGAAAAAATTTGCTATTTCAGGGCTTAAATGTTTTAAAAATTCCATAATCGTTACCCACATATCTTCCTTAATTTTGATAATCATGCACTGATTTTTGTGGTTATATTCTACCTATCGTAATCTTCTATTTCGCAGTGTAAGGGTTCCAACTTGATATATGGTTGGCCTGTAAAAAATTGAAGCATAAAATAATCATAATTTCATTCTATTTTCTATTACGTGTTATTGTTTTCAATGTTTAAAGGTGAGAATAAAAAAAAATAATTTACTTGCATTACAGTTCGAACAAAGCACAAACGAAGTTCATGAAATGGTGATGCATACTCTTAGGCATGGTATTACAAGTGATGTGTACCGTCGTCGAGGTAGAATATTATTGGAGATAAACGAGTTGACGCAATCTGAGAGTTGCCCAAATATGTTTCAAGTAAACTGTGAGGTGAACGTGGGAGGTCTAGCGAGACAATTGTTTGGACAATATCCGAGTATGGAAGAAACAGCTGTTTGTGAAAAAGGGTGTCCTCTCCAAGTAAAACCCTTGAAAGTATTACAGATAAACGAAGCTGCATGCACCGAAAACAGAATGAAAGATGTTATTGACAAACATATTAAAATGAAGAAAAAAGCCAAATGCATCAAAAAAAATTGTCAAGGATATGTCAACAATAATATTACAAAAACAGGTGACACTAGCAGGACGATATGGCTGTATAGCATATGTTAAATTAGGTTTTCGATAATTTTAAGAAGACATTGTGTTGTCTCTACTTTCGTATATTCAATTTTATTTATCAACTATTGAAAAGAATAGGCTCAAATTTTGACAATATACAAGAATACTGTTAAAAATTGAGCTCATTCTCGTCATTAGCTTATAAATGATATTCAATATAGTAATGACGGTCGAGTAAGAGCATTGCATCGTGTTGAGAGATATTTATTGCAAATTATGTATGACAAGCTCAGCTCAATGCAGTCAGTGAGTGAGTTTCGCTCACACTCACACACGCACATGCCCCCCGTAGTCATACCAATCGTTTACTCTATCTATCTATCTCTCTTTACTTTATTTTCAAATCGCTGACAATTGCTTTTCAGGAGATTTAATTATGATCGAACTTTATGCCATACCTGACAAACCCATGGTCATGCATCTCGATGACGTTCCCCGAAATTTTGATGATGTTGATGAAAGTCAACATTATACGTTGATTGGCATTGCGAGGCATGACGGACCAAGTAAAGTGCTTAGAAGGTCTACAGATGGTAGCGGTGGACACTACACAGCACTGTGTCTACGGAATTCCCGTTGGTACGAGTACAACGATGCGGGTGCCAAGACGGTACCTCGGAAAGGAAATTTCAAAATTAATGTGGCCTTACTAATATATGTGAAAATAAAAAATGATTAAAACAAAAGCTTTGAACTCCCTATGGCTTCCAGCGAATTGTGACTTAACATTATTCAGTTTTTCATTCATGTCATTATTAATATAATTATCTGTATAGGTAGGCTTAGGTTAGGGTGAAAATAATGATTAGTATTGATTGTGCCCTTGGTATTCTTTGTCATTCTGAATATCTATGACATGGATAATAACCATGTTGAAATACACCCAGGGTCATAGAAAATCCGAAATAGTGTATGACGCAACTGCACAAAATAGGTGAATCCCGTGCGAGTTGAGTTTGTCAAAGAGACAAGTGCGAAATTCGATTTTGCGCACTCATTTACGTATGCAAAATCGAATTTTGTGCACTCGAGAGAAATTGATTTCATGCGCACTGCTCGAAAGCGTGAAAGAACCTAACGATGCCACGATACGCCTCAGCTAGGCTCTATTTTTCAGCTTTTTTCCAGAATAATAGCCACGCACTAAGGACGGTTCTCTTTGCAGGGGTGTAACTTGTAGGGTGCCGTCGGGTCAGTCAGTGGTGACTGCAGTGGTGGACCAAAGGGTTAATGGTACACATCAAACTGGCACCTCGAATTTCACTCACATTTGTATTGACAGATCGGGTTTACGGGTGCCGGAGTGTTAATAAAAATGATTTCCCGGAAGTTGAGACTCTCGCATTGACTTGAGGATTTTATTTCCTCGGACGGGCCACGCATATTCATATTCGCGGGCACTAGTTGACGCAGAACCGATCGCTTCCGGTTGGTTGTGCACCAACCAACGCCTAGGGATGTGATACCGCGTGGTCTGCCGCGGAAATAAATTCCCGGAGCCGATCCGGAAGTACAGTCATCGCGGGGGTGAACATGATTTATTTCCCGCCCAGGCATCAGCGAAACCAACCGGTTCCGGTTGGTTGTGCACCAACCAACGCCTAGGGATGTGATACCGCGTGGTCTGCCGCGGAAATAAAATCCCGGAGCCGATCCGGAAGTACAGTCATCGCGGGGGTGAACATGATTTGTTTCCCGCCCAGGCATCAGCGAAACCAACCGGTTCCGGTTGGTTGTGCACCAACCAACGCCTAGGGATGTGATACCGCGTGGTCTGCCGCGGAAATAAAATCCCGGAGCCGATCCGGAAGTACAGTCATCGCGGGGGTGAACATGATTTATTTCCCGCCCAGGCATCAGCGAAACCAACCGGTTCCGGTTGGTTGTGCACCAACCAACGCCTAGGGATGTGATACCGCGTGGTCTGCTGCGGAAATAAATTCCCGGAGCCGATCCGAGGGTCTTGACGCCAACGGTCAACCGACTCTTGCACCGGCTATAAGGCTCTGTGATTTTATTTCCCCAACAAACAACATTCAGACCTTCATTCGTACGTAAAGAACCGGAAGTGATAGGTATCACTGGTACAGAGGTTAAAAATAATTATTATCTTCTCCCCTCGTCGTCTCACCGTGCGATTGTCAGAGTCGAGACTTTGCAGGCTTCGGCGTAGACCCTAGAGCTGAGATGGTACTCTCTCGAATAATATATTCATATTGTGAAGGGTTCGTCACAAGGTGACGTGTGCGGTATGAACTATGCAGGATCCGAAAACAATAAAATAGCAATGAATTTCTGTGTTTTGTTCGGTACCGTTTTTCAATTTTTCAACGAACGGGCACGCTAGCGTATCGTTACGCTAGCTGAACCCGATTATCGGATAATCGGGCACAGCAATAAAACTGATTCTGGGGTAATTAATTAGCAATAAATGAACGCTTAATTTTGATATATTTTTAATACCGTTTCTGAGTTTTTTTGACATATGGGTTTGTCAGCGTATTCGCACGCTAGCTGATCCCGATTTCCGGAAAACCGGAAACAGCAATAAAATTAATTTTGGGGAAATTAATTAGCAATAAATAAGCAATTAAAAAACCTATTGATCGCATCCTGGTCTGCTGTTATGGCTCTGCCAGCGTAACAGATCTCAATAATTCCTGCTTTAAGCATTTTGTCTACCTCCTGATCTATTGCAATTTGAATCGCGGGGGATACGCGGTACGATCGTTGCCTAATCGGAGGGTGATCACCTACGTCGATACGATGAGTAGTCAGAGGAGTAACTCCGATAACATCCGTAGTAGGTGGAATTTCTTTGTTTAGTAAAGATTTTAATTCGACCGATTGAGTATCCGTCAAGGTTACGATACCGTGACATTGTGAAGTAGGGGTAGACAAGGAAGTCTCGAAGTTGAATTGATTAACAGAATTATCTCGAAAATACCAAGTTGAAGTAGGAAAATCGACCACTATTTGAAAAAGTTTAATAAAATCTAATCCGAGTATACATGGAAAACTTAAATCGGGAATGATCCGCGCGGAAATATCGCGAGTTATTCCTTGCAATTCTACGGTTCTACGGTAATTCTAATGATTACTTCGCCAGTGACTTCGGCTTCTTGACCTGCAGCCATTAATACGGGAATAGATCGGGATTCGGTGATAATAAAACCCAGTCTTTTCAATAGACTTTCGGTTTCCGCGTTTAAGAAGGTGCGGGAAGAGCCACAGTCAAATAGAGATTTTATGGGAGTTCCGTGAATTTTTAAAGTTAGGAATAAGAGCGAAATTTTATCACGCGAATGTACTGGACTACAGAACGCAATGTCATAATCCGGCGACTGTACAGGGTTGTTATTGTCGCTGTCTTTGTTTCCGGGCATTTTCTGGGAGTCCGCGATAGCCCGCTTTAACGGCTCCTTTGAGCGTTTCCCGAACAACGAGGACACGTTAGTTTAGTGACGTTATCTCGACTACATCTATAGCAGAAGATGCGTAGAGGTTCGGTGCACTCAGGCCAACGGTGACCGGGTTTTCGGCAATTGTAGCAACTATTATCACGCTCCGGTGTTCTAACTTCGGGAGTCGGTAAGAACGGATTACTAGCGGCACTCGGTGTAGCGCGGGAGGTAGACGGTAGCTCGGGATCGGTGATAGCTGCGGTAGCCGGTTGATCTTTCATAGATTTGCTTTTATTATTTTTATCTCTACGGGAGATATTGCGGGATTTATCCTTCGACGCGTTTTTATTTTTATCGTTTGGTGGTTGGACCGCGTTTAATAATTCGGGAGATTCGTCGGATGATTCGTCGTCATTGAGTTGGAGGTGAGCTAAGGCCAGGCGGTTATGCCGGGCCGAAGTACGCTGACCGCGATACGCGAGCTCTGGCATCAATGACCGTTCAGGGGTTGGAGGTGGCTGATAATTATTAGCGGCTTGAAAACTAATTTCGAGCCGACGGGCGAGGTGTTCGAGCTCATCTAACGTCATGATATCGTCACGATTAATCATCACCTGATAGCGAGGGAGCAGGTTACGATAGGCGTAATCCAATTGCTCCTCTTCGGGCCAAACGGGGCTTAAACGATCAAAATACGCTCTCATGTAAGTGAGATAGTCGGCGACAAGTTCGTGTTCGCCTTGCGTGCGTCGTCTAATTTCTTCGCGTAAAGCAAATTGAAGATTACGGTTACCGCATCTATCACGCCAAGCAAATTCAAAATCGCGGAAAGTAATCCACGTATTACGTTTAGATCGAAACCAATAAAGGGCAACACCAGACAAAAAGAAAGTAATACAATTAAGAAGATCGTTATCTTGAATATTAAACAATTGTTGACCTTCTTGTAATCGATGAAAAGCTTCCGAATCTTCGGTCCGGGAATCAGAAAATTTGAAATTCCATCGACGCATCACTTCGTAGACGGCATGCGGTGAGGTGTTATTGTTTTGATTCGGCCGCGGCAAAAAATGAAAGGGTGCCGCGCGAGGATTAAAGCCATCGCGTGCGAAGCTTTGCTGACGAAAATTAAATCGGGACTGATCGTGATGTCTAAATTCGGGATCGGGTTCCGGAAAATTCGGGAACTCTGAATGATGGTTACTATAACGTTGTGGGGGTTCAGAATTAAACGTGTGATGACCAGGATGAATCGGTTGAAAATTAGCATTAATCGAATGAGAACCAGCATTATTCGGTTGAAAATTAATATTATGCGGTTGAGAACCATTATTTACAAATTGAAAACCGCTATTGTTATTGTTAGGGGATCGCATAGTGGTATTATTAAATCGGGAAGTATTGTTGACATGCTGTCGGCTGTCATCAAGCGGCGGCTGACCTTCGGGAGGTCTAGCGGTGTTTATTTCTTCCGTGTGTGCTGTATTATTTCCCACGTTACCGGGTGGAATATTATTTGTTGATTGCGGACTGTCGTACGTAACGTCGTTAATTTGAATTCGGTTAGGTACTGTCGGTACAGTAGGATCTTCCGCGGCAGAAAAGTTATCGTTTTCGGGACGATCTCCAGTAGGAGTTGGAGGCTTTTCAATATTTTCTCCTCTGTGAGACATTATATACCGTAATAACCGATCTCTTAAAGTAGGTACTGTTCCTAGCTGCGACAGCAAACGTTCGCCGAGTTCAAAGCGTAGCTGTTCCGCCGAAAGTAAATAAATCCACGCGTCTTCCGAGGCAGGGCGTCCCATATAACGGTTAGGTTTGAATTTGAATTAAACGTTGGCTAACTTAATAACACGATACCACAACACACGGAAAACAATAACGTTCGATTGCAGGGTTACGCTTGTTGTGATCCGCTAATCCCTATTCAAATCGTTAATACTTTATTTATCGTTTACCACAGCGCGATGTTCGATGCTGTCTATTGTTTAATGTAACGTATTATCGATAACTATTGTGAACCTGAGCGAAAATCTCAAAAAAAAATTTTAAACTCTATTCTCAACGGATCGGGTTTTTTTTTTTTTTTTTCTTATTCTAAATATATCGAGCCTGCAATAATAACTGGAATACCTGAATTTCGCTAATTATTTGTATCACTGATTTTTTATTTTTCCCAGGATTGTTGCTGATAATGCTTTTTACAGGTGATATTACTTTTTAGGCAAAATTATTTTGGCGTGGCCCCACGTTGGGCGCCATTTGCAACGGTGGTTTCGATTTTTAGGTGTTCAATCTCAAAAACCGTGCCCTTCGGCGTTTACTCTAATTGACAAAGAAATACTATAAAATTAATCAGTTGGGCGCCAGACGTTTTCACGTCGCTCAAACTATAGAAAAGCTAAAAATTTAGAGTTTACGGCGGAATGTGCCAGATAGCTCAGGACATAATCAAACAAGAAAGGTAGAGTGGCTGGATTCAACCAAATAATTTAGCAACCAGGGTTAGTTAAGCAAAATCATGACCGATTTATTAATAAATTCGGGAAAAACATCAAACAATCAGCATCAATGCGGGAATATCAAAAATTAACAAACAATAAATCAGAAAACAGAAGCTATACAATGCAAATTATAGTTCAGAAAAGCTCGGACAATTCCGGGAAAGCAATAAATCATATACAAGAATTAGATTTTCGAAAAATAATACAACTAAATATAACAAAATTTACAGCAGTTCGGCTCGATACAATATTAGGCGTGAATTTACGGGAATTAGGCTATTTTAGCCTGAGGAAAGTACTTCCTCGCAAGAAAAGACTCTAAATTATACAAAAATTAGGGCTAAAAAAATCGATCTTAACAAATAAACTACAAACTAAATAACAAAGGCTTGCTTCTACGCTCGCTAGCTCCGGGAGTTACGCTCGACAGATCAATCGATATCAGAAAAGAAGATAAATCAGATAGAACTTAATTGAAGATACTAAATCACATGCTCAAATTAGAGAAATTTACGCATTACACTACAAAAATAAGCAAAGAAAGGATTCTAGAGAAATTTATACTATAATCAAGCGAGAAAAGATCCACAAATAATTCGCTAACCGTGAGTCAATCCAGGATTCCGTTTTTAATCAGACAAAACTATACAAAGTAACCGGGACGAAGTCTACGGACTTAACGTACCCTAATCGTGAACTACGTCACTCTAATTCTCAAATATTAACTAGAACATTAACTAAAATGAACTAAACGGGAATCGGGATAGACTCGTGGTCGTACAAGAAAAAGGTCTTACCTTAAAGCTGAATAACTTCGTGAACCTCACAAAAATATACTAAATAAGTAATAATTGAATGTTCAAAGAAACTGGCTCTATACAATAATAAGATTAAGAAAATAAACGAAACACAATAGATAATAACTCTCGGGAACTTTTCGGGATTCGGGAGAATTCGGGACGATGATTCACAGCTAGTTGTCGCAATGACGGTTGAGCGTAGAAGTAGGCAGATTTCCTTGTTGTTCTTCCTTTTATAATTTTGGCGATCCTCAGTTTTTGAGTTGAGTTGAGACCCAATACGAGCGTAGAGCTTCCCGCTCCGGTAGGTTGGTGGCGGGTCGCGTCAGCTCGCTTCAACATAACTTGAGTGGCGCTCGGGACTTTGGCGCGCTGTAGCAACTCGGCGGGAGGATTCAAATGTTGTTAGCTGGTTCTTCGCTCTCGTCTCCCCTAGTTCTCGTCTTGGGGACTCCCTGGGAACATCATCTGGCGAAGTGCACTCTGGCTGCGTTCTAACGGGAAAAACGGACCAGACAGAGGATCTGGCGGAATCTTGATGCCCCACGAACCGGATCCGCATCCAAAGATTCCCCATGTGCAGTGTGGAAAGCTTACAGCCAGGCTTGCATCACACGGTTGCATCTTCTTCTACCGGGACCTTTCTTGAGTAACACCAGTAGTGGGATGACGCCGGGAAAGCCAATGGTGAAGTCTAGCTCGACACCAGGTCGATTGGTCATCGGCGACGGGAAGCATTTACGTGCTACTCAGTTCACACTGCTTTATTCGACCATCGCCGAGACGTCCAGAAGTGGTTGACGGTGGTGGTTCAGCCCCAGGCTGATGAGTCTTCGGGAACGGGAGGAGCTGGCTCAGGGAGCCATCCTTGTTCTACCGCTCCAGTGGCATCCACAACCGGGAGTAACGGAGTGATATCTTCCAGGAAAGGCTGAAGAACAACGGGTATCTCGATCCAAACTTGATCCTTCGGGAAGAACCTTAATCCCAGACGTCGAAATCCCTCGGCGTCCATGCGATGTCTTCTTCCCAAGTTCCGAGATTTACAATATTCCATAAAACAAAACTCAGCAAAAAAAAGAAAATAATAAATAGTCTACTAATTGAGCGTACTTTAACCTAAGATCTGTCGCATACTCTCCGGAACCTTCCGCCCTTACGACTTTTAGCCGCGAATTACGACCCTTGTGACGTGTTGCGAAAATGCAACGTCACAATACATATACATATATATATATACATATATATATATATATATATATATATATATATATATATATATATATATATATATATATATATATATATATATATATATATACATACATATATACATACATATATACATACATATATACATACATATATACATACATATATACATACATATATACATACATATATACATACATATATACATACATATATACATACATATATACATACATACCGTGTGTTTGTGCAGAGGCGCTACAGTATGTCCAGTAGCGGATGTACAGTCGCCCACCGCGTGGGTACCCACGTTACGCAAATTTATCGGTATGGTATAGTAGATACAGTCTAAATTCGATCTACGTGATCATTAGCTGAAGCTAATACTTCAGTGCGCCGTTTGATGGAGCGCTTGGCCGTGCTCTTGGCTATAGCATGACAAAGATTGAATATTGTTAATGCAAACAATTATCACACATACAAAACGTTCTTCGTATGCCGAATATTTGGTACACAGAGGATCGCAGCTGACTGCCGTTTCGACGGATGAGTAAGCGAAACTATTTTTCATAAATACGAGTGCATCTCTAAGAACATAACCTGAAATCTGCATCAAGTGTCACACAATAATTCAGATCTGTGTGAAGTAGGTAGATGTACTCTTCACTTTTGCAGATGCACTCGTATTTATGAAGAGAAGTTTCACTTGCTCATCCGTCGGAACGCTAGTCAGCTGCGATCCTTCGTGTACCGAATATTCGGCGTACGAGGAACGTTTCGTAAGTATGATAATTGTTTTCAATAACAATATTCAACGTTTGTCATGCTATAGCCAAGAGCACGACCAAGCGCGCCATCAAACGGCGCACTGAAGTATTAGCTTCAGCTAATGATCACGTAGATCGAATTTAGTCTACATCTACTATACCATACCGATAAATTTGCGTAACGTGGGTACCCACGCGGTGGGCGACTGTACATCCGCTACTGGACATACTGTAGCGCCTCTGCACAAACACACGGTATATACATACATATATACATACATATATATATATATATATATATATATATATATATATATATATATATATATATATATATATATATATATATATATATATATATGTCTTTCCGAACCGGGGAACTCGGTTCCTGGAGGTCGAACTCGCCACACGGGCACCTAACGCTGTCTAAGCTAGAGCGGTAGCAACAAATCTCCTATCGGGACGGTATTCGTATACAGTTTGGGCGCCAGGCACCCGAGGGTGCTGAGGTACGGTAAAACAGAACGAACTTGAACGGATCGCACGGTGTTAGGCTAGCTCGTAGGAGAGGGAAACGTGGGAGCGAAATAATTGACCCACTCAAATTCGCAATGGAAACAAAAACCCCAAAGATAATTTATTTTACGTAATTACCATCTAGGTGGTATCCTTCACAAAGAGAAATATAAAAAAAAAATAATATAACGATGCTAGAACAGTAAGAAAACGTAGGAAGGAATAACCATTCCAAAAAAAAAGGAATACAAAACAAAGAAAAAGGAGAATACTCCAAGCGAAAAGAAAAGAAAATGAGAGCAAAGGCACGTAGGTAGACGGCACGAGCCGAAATATGGTTTTCACTAATAACGGAAATATAAAGTAACGATCTATCACTAATATTACGTAAAGCTAAGCGTACGCAACCGTACAGGAAAGAAGCGAAGGGAATAAAAGAGAAAAGAAAAAGAATAAAAAGATTCTAGATTACCCGGTGGGATCGAACCCGCGACTGGTGGAGCAGCGCGGTTCGAACTACGCAGGCACGTCGGGTAGTATACAAGCCGGCAGGAGATACAGAGTATAGTTACGCGAGCCGGTCAGTACCTCGCACGACGACGGCTCGGTACGCACGACGAGACGGCAGGGGGGGGGGGGGACACTCACGCACGCTGCCGACTCAGTCGACGCCGCGGCCACTGCTAGGCTGCACACCGCTGGCGACAGTCGTGCGACACACACACTCCCACACTCACACACTCCCACACTCACACACTCACACACTCAACGGCTGGCACTTCGGGCTGGCAGCTCGAGGCACAGCCCGCGGGTTTTTCCCCAAGGCAAGGGAGATGTCAACCGCAGGTGGCAGAAGGCCCAACGCTACACACAAAAATTAACCTAAATCGTACAGTGACGACCTGTCAGGCGATCGAATCTGAGAAGGAAAACTACCCAGCCCCAAATGGGCTGTACAAGCCGAATATAGACACTGATTACGGGAATGAACGCAAGACAGGTGGTCGCAGTACCGGCGAGAAGCCTACCTTGCTCTCCGGTGGTTAAATCCCAGCGGCAGCGGCACTGCAACGGCAACACTCCCTCACACTGGCACACACACGCACCCACAGCGGGATCTTCGGTTAGGCCGAAGGTTATCGCAAGCTAGGCTAGGTAACTCTGCGATACGGCCGGTAAGCGGCGAAGCAATAATGACAAATAGAGTTTTAGGAATAATGTTACACCAATACGGAACGTAAGGTAGCGAAAAAAATACTATAAGCGGAAGAGAAAAAGCAAACTAAACAGCGAGTGAAGGCAAAGCCGTTAAGCGTTAGCGAAGGTGCTACGAAAGATGGCCTCAGCTCCTCTTCCGTCTCCTCATTATCGCTCAGACAGGTGTCGCTAATTAGGCGGGACGCCGATCGCGCCGCACACGCCGGAGGTACACATGTCCTGGTGTGATGACGTCAGTCTGGCGATTTTCGGCTCGGGAGGTAATTCGTGGCGGTGATGGCATGTTAGGCGAGGCAGGCGAGGCAGAGTAGGCGAAGCAAGGCAGGCTGGACGTGCAGCCCTCTCCCGAGCAGTGATCTGGCGGGCGGCCATTTTGAAGCCGGCACCGCGACACCCGTACCCCGGCGAGGCTTTGCGGGCGCCCGCCGCTGTCCTTTGGAGGAGATGTTCCGGTCCCTCGCAGTCCCCCGGTGCTCGAACCTGCTGACAAGGACTTACGGCAGACAAGCGTTTCTAGAATAAGCTAAAATTAAGCCTTTGTCTTGGGGAGAATAGGGGATAACACGCCAAGAGCTAGGTAGGGGAGGGAAGGCGATGGTCCGTGGCAGTACAAAACCCACCACGTTACAACACCCCCCTCCCAAACGGAACGTGGGGCGCCTCCGCAGGAGGTCCCCAAAGCTTCCGCAGACCACGACTTCCCCATCTATGCGCGTGACTCTACTGGGGCTGGCGAATACGGTACGGATCTTACTCCGACCGACCAGACCCTACGCCTTTCGACGGGTTGTCGGGGGATGTACTGATTTAGGTAGCCTGGGTTGGCACGGTACGGCACGGCAAATCAAGATCGGCAGGGTGGGGCGTACTCTCCTCACCAAGGGGCAGTAGCGCCCCCTAGCGGAAGAGATGAGGGACTCTAAGTCGGGCCGCCACTACGGCGGATACCAGGGCCTCGTTCGCGGGTGGTAGGGTACCTAGTGGAGGCAGTGGTTGGGCCGCCGGGGGTCGATCGTGGCCGACCGGCGGGTTTCCCCACGGGTGATGGGGGCCCAACCGGCCTTGTCTCCATAGGTCCCCACAACGCGGGCACGTTCGGGCGGTCACACCGCGTCGGCCGCAGCCAAAGCAGTAGGGACCCCAGTGGGTTCGGGGGTACGGACAGTCCCAGAACTCGTGGCCGGGTTGTAGGCAGTTCCAGCACGGTTCAGCGGAGGTAACCGCTGCCTGGGAGCGTGCCCTCCGGGACAGAGTTCGGGGTGGCGGTACGGCAGGGGGACCAGAGGGACCCGCTGGGGTCGCCCCCGCGGATCCCATCAACGGTGGGATGGCTCGCCTTACCGAGGGCCGACTTCCGGCGTTCGCCAGGGCTGCCACCGGCTCCGGCCCTAGCATAGCTTGCCGAGGGCTGACGAGCAGGGAGCCCTGGGCGCGGTGCCGCCGGCGGCGTCGCCGCGCCGGCTGAGTCGGAGCCTCGGGGGCGGTAGGAACAGGAAGTGGGACGGCAGGAGGAGCGGCGGTACGACGTTGGCGTCTACGTCTGCGGGGGCGCCTGGCAGGCGCGCCGCGAGTTGCGCCGGGGTCCGTCGCCAGCATCGCGGGCCTTGAGGTCGGCAGCTGGGTTACGGGTGCTTCCTCGGTCGGGTCGACTTCCATAGCGTCCCCGGCCCCGGCCACGGGGGCGACCTCGAGCGGCAGCAGTTCTCCTCGGGGTACTCCCTGGGTCTCCGCGGGGGGTCCCGTCGGGAGAAGGTGGTGCCGGTCCTCCAGGCTCATCGGCTCCAGGCCCACCGTCGGGTCCGGGGTCGTCGGGCGGCGTTCGGGCAGGCCCCGGCGATTGGTCTCTCGGGAAGGAACGTACGGCGGTACCCTCTGGCTCATGCTGTGGAGAGGTGGAAGGTAGTGAGGTTAGAGTGGGCGGGGACTGTACGGGATTACGAGGAGTCGTGAGATCAAGAAACGGCACAGGGGGTCCGAGTATTGTCGCCAAGACAGCACTCCGGTAAGGCTTCAAGTCCTTGACGTGGGACTTCCCTGCATCCTTACCGGTGGCGTCCGCGAGATCATAGACCACTGCGGAGCGCACCCGAGTCACCGTATAGGGGCCGCTGTATTTCGGGGCTAGCTTAGCCGCAACGAAATTAGCTGCCGACGACAACACATGGTGTCTACGCCATACGAGGTCCCCCACCTGGAACGCTAGGTCGCGCCGGCCCCGGTTATAGTACCGGGCCTGACGATCTGACGCGTCTTCCAGATGGCGGGACACTAGGTCCCGCAAGGCGGGCAGACGACGGACCCTACTTTCCCACTCGGCCGTAAGAAGCGGCACGATGATCGGGGGGCCTTCCTCCGCACGGCGGACAGTGGCCGCGGGCCTCATCTCGCGCTCGAAGTTCAGGAACGCGGGGGTTACCTGCGTCGCGCTGTGTACCGCCGAGTTGATCGCGAATCTAAACTCCGCTAAGTGCCGATCCCAATCCCGATGGTCCGCCTCCAGAAAGGCGCAAACCATCGTTTTCAGGACCCGGTTCACCCGCTCCACCGGGTTCGCCTGGGCATGGTACGGGGGAATGGTCGTGTGCACGAGCCCCAACTCGCGGCACGCGGCGGTAATGGCCTTATTGGCGAATTCCGTCCCATTGTCCGTGAGTAGGACTTCGGGGGTTCCCCAGCGGAAGATAACTAAGTCTTCTAAAGACCGGACCACGTTCACCGCGTTCGCCTTACGCAAGGCGCAACACTCGACCCACTTCGAGAAGAGGTCTTGTATTACGAGGACGTACACGAATCCCTGTCGGCTCGGAGGGAACGGTCCCATCATATCGGCGGCTACGACCGCCCAGGGCTGCTCGATTACACGCTTCCCCATTAACCCGCGGGGGCGGGCCTGCTCGACTTTACTACGCTGGCAGATCTCGCACTGTCGGACGTATTCCGCTATATCGCGGTAGATTCCCGGCCAGTAGTAAAGGAGCGCGGCACGACCGTAGGTCTTCTCCGTGCCCAGGTGTCCGGACGTCGGGACCGCATGGGCTTCGTGTAGGACCGCCGCACGCTTGGCCTCAGGGAGCACGAGCTTCCAGGCTTCTAGGTCGGGTAGCAGGGGATCGGATAGCTGGTCCACCCGGTGATGATAAAGTCGGCCTTCCTCGACTTTCCAGTCAGGAAACCGGTCGGGGTGGGTTTCCACAGCCATCACGCGCTGCTGGTACCACGAGTCAGTCGGTTCGTCTAATGCGGCCATCGAATCGGGGAGATCCTCATACGCCCGAGATAACGCATCTGGGACGTGGTGTAAGGCGCCCTTCCTGTGTATGATTTCAAAATCATACTCCAGGAGTTCCAGAGCCCACCGCGCCAGCCGTCCCGTCGGATTGTCAACGTTGTACAACCAGCGTAAGCTACTATGATCCGTGATCACGGTGAAGTGGTACCCTTCGAGGTAGGGTCGGAACTTCCGGATCGACCAGATGACAGCGAGGCATTCCCGTTCCGTGACGGTGTACTTACGCTCGGGAACGGTTAGAATTCGGCTCGCGTACGCAATCACGCGCTCTACCTCGTTCGCCGTTTGGGTGAGTACGGCGCCGATACCGGTGTCGCTAGTACGCTTGACTTAAGTCAATCGTACTGATATATCGCGCTTCGCGTAACTTGTCTAAGATCGCGGACATATACGGCAGGGGGTAAGCGTCTTTTTTAGCCACCTGGTTGACTTTACGAAAGTCCAGGCAAAAACGGTACTTTCCCGACGGCTTCTTCACCATCACAATCGGGCTCGACCACTCGCTAGCGGACGGCTCAATCACCCCCGCCGCCAACATGGTATCCACCTCACGGTACATGGCCTCGCGCACTTTCGGAGATACCTGGTGGTAGCGTTGTTTAATTGGGGCATGACCCTGGACGTCGATGTGGTGCACGGCTAGGTCCGTAGTCCCGGGGTGCTCCGGTGACGGAGGGATGCAAGCGGCTAAGAGTTGGTGGAGTCTACCCCGTTGTGCGTAGGTTAGCGACGTAAGTCCCGGGGCCTCCGAGGTCGGCTCGGGCTCACCGGGGCCCAGGGTCGGTACGATTGGGGCGTCGGGCAGTTCCACCACGGATCCCTCAGAGCGCAGGGAGGCGGGGGACGCAGTAGTCACCGGAACGAATGGGCCCTCCCTTGACGAATGGGCCCGACACACCCGCGGGCCGATAGCAAAGGAGCCACTCTCGCCTCCCGGTAAAGTCCACCGGTCAGCGAAAAAGTCTACCGTGAACCCGAATGCGCAGGCAAAATCCATACCCAGCACACAAACGTATTCGAAAGACGCCGCGAACCGGACTAGCAAGTCGCGTGTCTGCCCGGCGAAGACGATGGGCAGAGCCAATTCTCCGGCCGTCTCTTCAATCGTACCGTTCGGAAGCAGGACCTCGGGTCGCGGCCGGCGGGCCGCCAACCGTAAGGCGTCGGCGAAATACAGAAATGCCGGTCGGCCGATGTACGTGCGGCACGACCCGGGATCGAAAAGGGAACGTAGGCGGGTACCACCCACTTCTACTACCAAGAAGTAGCGGGGGTCGGTCTCCGCCGAGGTAACAGGGCTGCAAAATTGTGAGATGTCGGGCGTCCGCAGAGGCCTCACTAACTGTCGGGAAGAAGGGGGTGCCCCTCCCTCTAATTCCCGGTCGCGTTTCCCGCCGTAGGAGGGGAGCAGGTCGGACAGTTTCTCACCGACACCCCGTGCCGTCCGCAGCGGAAGCATAGCAGCTGCCGCGGCTGGGGGCAATCTCGGTGGTCGTGTTCCGGCTCCGCACAGTTCCAGCACACCCCGGTTGTTCGCGGACCCGCCACAGCGGCGGCTGGGGGCACCGGAGCCGCGGAGGGACGGGCGACGGTAGCGGGACTCGATGGAACGGCAGTTGGTGGGCTCGGAACGGAGGCCGTCGGCTGCGCGGGTACGGCGCTCGTGGCCGCGGTGCCGCTGGCTCCCCCCGCGGCTCGTCGGCGCGCGCGTGAGCGTCGGGAGCCCCGGCTTCCGGTCGGATTCGGAGCCTCAGCGGGCGCGGGGGCGGCCGGCACCTCTTCGGTGGCCGCCACCGAGGACCGGACAACGGGCCTTTTACCCCGGTACGCGTATTCCGGGAGCACGGAGTCCACTGGCGCCGGCGGGGGCGAGTACAACTTATCGAGCGCCTCAGCCGACTCGATCAGCTCCCCGAGGCGTTCCAGGTCCTCGAAGGTACTAAAGTCATCGCGGGTAATGGCCCCGCGATATACGGGGTGCAAATTCGTGTACGCCATATCGAGCTGTTCGGCGTACGGCACCGGCGGGCTGATACTGCTGTGTATCATCCGCAGACTCAAAAGGTAGTCGGCGATCGGCTCGTCGGGGCCTTGGGTTCGTCGGCGACCCTCTTCGCGCAATCGCACTTGGAAGTTGACCCCCCCCCCCAAAACGTGCACGGAACGCGGCGGTGAAATCTCGCCAGCGGGGTCGCTCAAGGCGAAACCAGTACAGTGCCAGGTCGGAAAGAAGGAACGGTAGTGCCTCCAGCAGATCGTCGTCACTCAGGTGGCTACCCTGGCGACACTCATCGAGGCGTCGTAGGAACTCCTCGGCGCTACTGTCGCGCTGGCCCAAGAACTTTAGGTTCCACTTCCGTACCACGTCGTACGTATCCCGCGGACGATCACGGCTGGGTCGCGGGTGCGACCAGGTCGGGTCCCCTACGCGGGCGGGCCCCGTGGAGGGTGGAAGTCGGGGGTCCCACACGGTCGGCGGTTGGTGCGCCCAGGCCCCATGGGCCGCGGGTTCCGGGAAGGGATGTGACGGGTTCGCCAAGACCCCCCGGTCGCTGCCCGGGTCCACACGGAAGCGCGGGGCCGGCCAAGAGACTAGCTGCGGCTCCTCGGGGTCGACCCGCGGACGAAAAGGCACGAGGTCGCGCGGGTACGCGGCCTCTCGTCTGGGAGTGAGCGACTCCGCGGGCCAGGCCGGCACTACCTCTGGCGGTCGCACTTCGGCGGGCTGCACGAAACTACTAGCCGCGGTGCCATACGACGCGTCAGAGCTGGCGGCTCTGGCGGCGGCGGAGAGCTCGGACGGGTCTTCGTCGACCTGGTCTCAGAAATTCACGCGATGCCGGGGTATCTCGCTCCACGGCACACGTACGGTCGAGACCGGGGGCAGAAACGGGTTGGTATTCGTCAGCGTCGGCGTACTCATGGTGGTCGGAACCCCGCAGGCCACCCGACTCACTGGGCCTTCAGCCGTGGGCGTGGGGGTCTGTGAGGTCGACCGGCTTAGATCTAACGGCTGAACCGATTCCTGGCTCGGATTTTCCGGCCAACGATAAAAGTCTTTCACTCCCCAGGTGACCCCAGGTGATTCATACCCCGAGAGCGCTGGTGATACCGCACCAGTCGCCAACACTGCTCGCTGTGAGTCCCGGCGCTACTCAAGGCGTAGCGTCTCAACAAAATTCCTACCTCCTCGGGTGACGCGCTGCTTAGCCGACAGATAAGCAGATCGGTATCCTCCGCGGCGAGATTACCCGTCGTAAGGCTCAGGGCGCCGGGAGTGGGCTGCATCAGGTCTTCCCGATGGCGGGCCGGAGGGAACATCACGCAGCTCGCACGACGGAACAAAAGAGAGAGAGAGAGAGAGAGCAAGCAAACGAGAGAAGGGATACGCAACCAGCTGGGCCGGGTTCGAGGGATTCACAAGGAGTAACAATTGAAATTTTTTTTTTTTTTTTTTTTTTAATCGGCGTTCCCCGAATGTATCAATTCGGGCCTCACGTTGGGCGCCACTTGTTACGAGTTGTCTTTCCGAACCGGGGAACTCGGTTCCTGGAGGCCGAACTCGCCACACGGGCACCTAACGCTGTCTAAGCTAGAGCGGTAGCAACAAATCTCCTATCGGGACGGTATTCGTATACAGTTTGGGCGCCAGGCACCCGAGGGTGCTGAGGTACGGTAAAACAGAACGAACTTGAACGGATCGCACGGTGTTAGGCTAGCTCGTAGGAGAGGGAAACGTGGGAGCGAAATAATTGACCCACTCAAATTCGCAATGGAAACAAAAACCCCAAAGATAATTTATTTTACGTAATTACCATCTAGGTGGTATCCTTCACAAAGAGAAATATAAAAAAAAAATAATATAACGATGCTAGAACAGTAAGAAAACGTAGGAAGGAATAACCATTCCAAAAAAAAAAGGAATACAAAACAAAGAAAAAGGAGAATACTCCAAGCGAAAAGAAAAGAAAATGAGAGCAAAGGCACGTAGGTAGACGGCACGAGCCGAAATATGGTTTTCACTAATAACGGAAATATAAAGTAACGATCTATCACTAATATTACGTAAAGCTAAGCGTACGCAACCGTACAGGAAAGAAGCGAAGGGAATAAAAGAGAAAAGAAAAAGAATAAAAAGATTCTAGATTACCCGGTGGGATCGAACCCGCGACTGGTGGAGCAGCGCGGTTCGAACTACGCAGGCACGTCGGGTAGTATACAAGCCGGCAGGAGATACAGAGTATAGTTACGCGAGCCGGTCAGTACCTCGCACGACGACGGCTCGGTACGCACGACGAGACGGCAGGGGGGGGGGGGGGGGGGGGACACTCACGCACGCTGCCGACTCAGTCGACGCCGCGGCCACTGCTAGGCTGCACACCGCTGGCGACAGTCGTGCGACACACACACTCCCACACTCACACACTCAACGGCTGGCACTTCGGGCTGGCAGCTCGAGGCACAGCACGCGGGTTTTTCCCCAAGGCAAGGGAGATGTCAACCGCAGGTGGCAGAAGGCCCAACGCTACACACAAAAATTAACCTAAATCGTACAGTGACGACCTGTCAGGCGATCGAATCTGAGAAGGAAAACTACCCAGCCCCAAATGGGCTGTACAAGCCGAATATAAACACTGTTTACGGGAATAAACGCAAGACAGGTGGTCGCAGTACCGGCGAGAAGCCTACCTTGCTCTCCGGTGGTTAAATCCCAGCGGCAGCGGCACTGCAACGGCAACACTCCCTCACACTGGCACACACACACACCCACAGCGGGATCTTCGGTTAGGCCGAAAGTTATCGCCAGCTAGGCTAGGTAACTCTGCGATACGGCCGGTAAGCGGCGAAGCAATAATGACAAATAGAGTTTTAGGAATAATGTTACACCAATACGGAACGTAAGGTAGCGAAAAAAATAC
>OZ001260.1:14829843-14954843 GCA_963924015.1 Macrophya annulata
AATGTTATATAGAAGCAGATGGAAATTGTTTATTTAGGAGTTTATCTTACTTTTTCTACGATTCCCAAAAGCAGCATAAATATTTAAGACATGCAATTGTGGATTATATTGATGGTAATTGGGAATTATTCAAAAATTTTGTGACTGAAAATGACTTTCATAATACAATAATCAGGAATAACGACGATTATTTGCATCATATGCGGCAAAATGGAGTATTCGGTGGGCATATTGAAATACAGGCTTTTGTAGATATTTACAACATATGGATTATTATATATCAAAATGATATCGGAACACCTCTGATATTTAATTCGCTTTTATTACAAAATAAATTAATCTTGAAACTGACCGGTCCGTTCGATTATGGTCATTATGATGTTATTAGTTATAGTAATATTTTATTTAGAACGAATTATAAAAAATTTTATAAAAACTGTTATTATAAAAAAAATTCAAAAACAATTAATGATCTCCGAAAAGATCAAGTTTTGTCTGTGACTACCAGAGTTGCGAAAAGAAAAAATGATTTGGTTGAAAATTTAAATGAAAAACATTCGGAAAATAAAAGAAAAAAAGACTTGGTTAATAACATGGGTCCACGAACGTTACAACAGAAGGGACAAAGAAATTTAATTCAAAATATGAGTATGAGTTGTTTAAAGAAAAAGAAACATAAGGATCAAAATAAGTTTATGAATTTATCATCAGGCCTAATTTTTCCATCAAAAACTGAGTAGTGGTAAATGGGAGAGTAGATTCAGTACTTTTGGATCGTTTAGATTGACTTCGAGCACTATGCTGTGAAGATTTTCGCTGAGCACGTGCAAAAATTACAACATTATTAAAATCCGGATGTCACACAAAAAAATTCTTTGTCATTATGTACAGACCTGCACATTAATGGTTTGAACATGAACATTTCGCTCAACAATAGTTATACCGTTGTTTCCCGAGAAAAGCGTCTGCTTTTCGACTGCTCCGTGGTGCGAGTTGGATCGAGAGTCGAATCGAAACTCTGAGCGCTGCTATGTTCATGTTCAAACCATTAATGTGCAGGTCTGTACGTACCTTTAAAGTATGCTTCGATAGTTTATCGTGTACAGAATTGTTTTGCGTCATGATTAGTAAACAAGAACTCTGTATACTCAGAATTTATACAACTGATTAAATCAATGAATTTAAATTATTATGAGGTTGTCAAGCACAAAAATTTATCGCAGGTGAAATAAAAAAATTGAGGACTCATTTCCTCATCAACGAATTTCGTGGGAATTTGTTTTATATATGTATACATATGCATTGGGTGTATACATAACTATATATAATATATTTTTTACACAACTATGCAACGGACATGGGGGTTGGCGTGCGTTGCACGCAGGGGGGCTTGCCACCCTAGTATATATATATATATATATATATATATATATATATATATATATATATATATATATATATATATATATATATATATATATATATATATATATATATATATATATATATATATATATATATATATATATATATATATATATATATATATATATATATATATATATATATATATATATATATATATATATATATATATATATATATATATATATATATATATATATATATATATATATATGTATATATATATATATGTATATATATATATATGTATATATATATATATGTATATATATATATATATATATATGTATATATATATATATGTATATATATATATGTATATATATATATATGTATATATATATATGTATATATATATATATGTATATATATATATATGTATATATATATATATGTATATATATATATATGTATATATATATATATGTATATATATATATATGTATATATATATATATATATATATATATATATATATATATATATATATATATATATATATGTACCGTGTGTTTGTGAATAGGCGCGACAGTATGCCCAGTAGCGGATGTACAGTCGCCCATCGCGTGAGTAATCACGTTATGCGAATTTATCGGTATGGTATAGTAGATCACAGTCTAAGTTCAATCCACGTGATCATTAGCTGCGGAGTCCAATACTTCAATGGCGCGCTTGGTCGTACTTTTGCATTAAGTGTCACACAATAAATCACATCTAAATGAAGTAGATGTACTCTTTACTTTTGCGGATACACTCGTACTTATGAAAAATAGGATCCACTGTCTACCGAGTATGCGGAGCATGAAGAACATTTCGTAAGTTTGATAATTGTTGCGAATAACAATATTCAACGTTTATCATACTATAGCCAAGAGCATGGCCAAGCGTGCCATCAAACGGCGTACTGATGTATTAACCTCCACAGCGTATGATCACGTAGATTTTTAGATAGAATCTACTATACCATACCGATAAATTCGCATAACGTGAGTACCCACGCAGTGGGCGACTATACATCCGCTACTGGACATACTGTCGCGCCTATTCACAAACACACGGTATATATATACAGACCGATTTTGGGGAAAGTGGGCGCCTAAAATTAGGCAATTCGTGTTTTCAATTAAACTCGCAACATCATTGGTCGGGTAGATATGGTCGACCAATGATGTTGCAAGTTTAGCGAAAAAACGAATTGCCTAATTTTAGGCGCCCACTTTCCCCAAAATCGCTCTGTATATGTATATATATATATGTATATATATATGTATATATATATATATATATATATATATATATATATATATATATATATATATATATATATATATATATATATATATATATATATATATATATATATATATATATATATATATATATATATATATATATATATATATATATATATATATATATATATATATATATATATATATATATATATATATATATATATATATATATATATATATATATATATATATATATATATATATATATATATATATATATATATATATATATATATATATATATATATATATATATATATATATATATATATATATATATATATATATATATATATATATATATATATATATATATATATATATATATATATATATATATATATATATATATATATATATATATATATATATATATATATATATATATATATATATATATATATATATATATATACGAAAGTGATACACCCCTCACATATATAATTCACACGCTCTAGTAGTCATCTTAAATAAAAGATGTTAACATCATTCCCTTGTTCACTGTTACTAATCACGACG
This sequence comes from Macrophya annulata, assembly GCA_963924015.1. Lineage (NCBI taxonomy): Eukaryota > Metazoa > Arthropoda > Insecta > Hymenoptera > Tenthredinidae > Macrophya > Macrophya annulata. The sequence goes on from OZ001260.1 coordinate 14,833,083, forward strand.
TTTATTGTAAATAACAGTCTTGTTCCAGACCTTAAACTGAACAGACGTATTCTAAATACCACCTAAACCTTTATCCAAATATCTCCAAACTCCATTTATTGTCTATTTACTCTTGATTATTCACCTAGAGAACCCCTCAATTAATTTAACGGACCTCCGAGACCCCCGTCCGTAACATTTGGTGTCAGAAGCGCGACTTCTGGGTGATTAAGAAAAGTAAAGTAGACTCAAGATGCCTAATACGCGTCAGACTCGAGCTACAGAATCTACTTCCACCGCGGCTGAAACCGCATCTCCTATCTCGACTACCCAACCCGCCATCCATTCTCCTCCGCAAGACCCGATGGCCTTCCAGATGGAGCTTTTTCAAATCATGTTGAGGGAACGGAGAGAGACCCAACGAGAAGAACGACAAGCACAACGACAACAGTCCGAGGCCCTCCTATCCTCAGTACTCTCAGCCCAGCAGAAACAATCTGAGACACTCCTAACCACTATCCTGTCCGCTCAACGTGAGCAGTCCTCTGTCCTACAACAAAGTCCGGACACCCTAGCTAGCCGAATCACAGATACCCGACCTTCTCCGATCCCAACTCCGCGAAGACTCTACCTGGTCCGAGATCGTCTAGAGGAGCGACCTCCACAAGAGACAAGGTCTGTGCCTAATCATGGGGGAAGAACTCCCCCTACTTCGTCCATACCAAGATTGAACGAAACGGTCACGATAGTGCCGATCGTTCGATCAATTAGCCAAAACGACTGCGTCGAATTAACGGCGCAGGACGAAATTACAGAGAGAGGTCTGAGACAAATGTGCGGTGATCACCCCTCGAGATCTGCAAATCCGAGTTCGCCTCACATTCAAAATAATAATCCTAATAATTCTAGCGAAATCTTCCGCGAAAATATTCTGTCCGAAATTAGAAAATTATGTTCAGATGTCACTTTTCGCGCCGAGAGTGGTCGCGAAATACGCGAAATTAACGATCAAAATGCGCAGATTTTAACGGATTCCCTTCGTGAAAGAGATTCATTAGCTAGAAACAACCCTAACCTACGTAATAACGGAAATAATAACCTCAAAATTCCATCGTACGACGGCTCAACCCCCTGGGCTGAGTACGAGTGCCAATTTGAACTTTGCGCCGAATTAAACGATTGGGGTCCGTTTGCCAAAGCTTCTAACTTAACACTAAATTCAAGAGGCCCTGCTCTGTCTGTTTTAACTACCCTATCAAAAACTGAAATAAAAGATTTCAATAAATTAACGGAATCGCTCCGACTTCGGTATGGAAATGAACATTTGAGAAACTTACATTTAACCCAATTGCGCAGTAGAAAACAACTAAAAGAAGAAAGTCTTGTCACCTTAGGTCATGAAATAGAACGAATGACCAGGTTGGCTTTACCAACCTGTGATGACGAGACTAGAGATCAAATTGGACGTGCACATTTTATAGATGCAATTTATAGTAGTGAATTAAAACATGCTCTAAGTCTAGCAGGACCTTCTTCCTTGAAACAAGCCATTATAAGAGCTTTAGAGATAGAGGCCGCTAATAAACAGTATCTAGGGGTTGGAAAAATCAGACAGATCCAGACCTCAAAACCATCAGATAAAATCTTAAACCGAACGAAAACCACTCCCTGGCAGCAACGTAGCCAAAATAAAGATTCACGAAAACAGAGTCCCACCGAGGAACCTAAGTTTTGCAAATACTGCAAAAGGGAGAATCACACGATAGAAACTTGTTTATTTTTGAAGAAGAAGAATGAGCGCGATAACTTAATTGCCTCAAATTCCAATTCTAAACCGAATTCTACCCAGTAAACACATTTACGTAAAATTTACTTCAGGATGACATCATGTTGTGTCATGATTTACGTAAGATGTAAGTCACGTATGAGTCATATATGACTCAGTATTTCGTACCTCCTGACGTAAAACTTTTACGTCAAACATACCCAGATAACAAAATGCATGCACAATGCAGGCGTATACGCTCTCACGCCATGTGGATCATCCGCACGGCGTGATATCACAGTGCCGAGTCCGTGCGTCATCAATTGAGACGCATAACGCACGCACGTCTTGAGTGTCGCATGCATGCCACGCATATGACAGACACATCATGATGGTCGAATGAGGGTCGTCGGAATGGTATTTCGACTCTTATTTTACTTCTAGCTGATTAATAATTTATATTTTTTTTGTTCTATCAAAATCAGGTTTATTATATTTTGCCAAATAAATGAAAACAGTCATGTATGGAACAAATATATTTTTTATTAGATATGTATAAACTTTCTTATATAATATATTTTTAGTTCAAACTTTAACAATAATCGTGTATACATATATATGTATGTATATGTGTATATATATATATATATATATATATATATATATATATATATATATATATATATATATATATATATATATATATATATATATATATATATATATATATATATATATATATATATATATATATATATATATATATACACACACACATATACATACATATATATGTATACACGATTATTGTTAAAGTTTGAACTAAAAATATATTATATAAGAAAGTTTATACATATCTAATAAAAAATATATTTGTTCCATACATGACTGTTTTCATTTATTTGGCAAAATATAATAAACCTGAAATCCGAAATTCAGGAGTACGAATCGGATTCACGGCGAAAAAGAAAGCGTGAATTACAGCCTAATGAAACGTGTGGAGAAGAAGTGGAAATGTGTGGTAGAGATAGGTTTAGAATCAATACTTTTCTTACGATTCTAGACCTTGTAGTTTCAGAATTATAACGCAGAAGTAATACCTATCAAGAACTGTGCAACCGATTCCAGTTCTTGTCTAACATTACCGAGCTCTCGACAACACAAATTACAGAAGACGCCATAAAACTACAGGAACACTATCAATTAGATTTGGAATCATCTCTAGTGGATTAGTGTATCCAATCCCGATCGTTTCTGCAAAGTATTGATATAGATGCAAGTGAGAAAAAATCTATATTAAAACATTGCTGTATTCTCCGTAGTAGGAATCTCGATTCCGAATTCACGAATGTTGATATCGTACTTCGAATGTTCGTTTGTACACCGGCTACCAACTGTTCAGCAGAACGATCTTTCTCAGCACTGAAGCGAGTGAAAAACTATTTGAGGGCTAATCTGAGCGAAGCAAAATTAAACTCCCTATCTGTCCTTGCGATTGAAAAAGATCTCACAACATCTGTAGATCACACAGAGTTAATTGAGAAATTTACTGCTCAAAAAAGTCGACGTAGACCGATGTGAAGAAAAAAATCCTGCGTCGCCCAAAAAGGCATTGCATCAACTGATTGAACGATGAATTTTCGTCCATTTAAATAATAAGACACCTGAAAAAAATACGTATCGGGGCGGCAAATAATTTATGTCCTAGGGCGGTCTAATTCGTTGATCCGGCGCCGAACTTAAGTATTTCAATAATATTGTTGTTATCACCAGTACCATTCCGTCAAGACTGGCACATAGCCAAGGTTGTTTTTCACTCACAATCATACCAATTTTTTTTACTGTAGTACCATATAACTTTCCAAACTCCTGTTGAGCATTTTTTTCATATTCACTTCCATAGCGTGTAGAAGCAATATCTACTTTTTTGGGATACAAAATATCTGAAACTAATGATTCTATAGACTTACGTACTCGACTTTTAATACTGTGAGCACTTTCACTCGCAGATATTCTTAAATTTCTGGCACGAAACCATGCATTACATTTGGACTGTTGCATTGTATCACAGCATAAATGTATAATATCTTTTCTTGTCATGACGATGTTTTTGACATAAAAATCGTGAAGATTTTTTCCAATCCCTGGACTAGTTATGTACGACTCTTTGGCTTCGCACATTAAAAAAACAAAATTCAAACACCTCTCACACTCATCTCTTTTAAGAAGGGCATCCACTGTGTGTAACATATCATTTTTTACATTGTTGATTGCTCTTTCGTGTTCATCTTTCTTCGCTTTAAGCAGGATTGTCCGTAGCGGTGAATGTGCTGTCAAATCAGTCGGATCTAGTTTGGTGGTATTCACCTCAAACTTTTTTTGGGAAGGAAATAATTCAAACAGCAGTTGGATTTCCCTATTGTTGTTCAAAATCTGTTTTAGTTAAGCTGTCTTCATTGTTAACGTAGTAAATCACTGCTGCTATATGTTTACAACGTCCACTTTTATTGTGAACACAATCGCAAGAAACACCAATGACTTTCCGAGCTGCACTAATCTGTAATAATGTATTATATAAAATTAATAATCTGTTTGATGAAAAGTGATAAATGTGGAAAAATCTTGTATGTTTACATTCAATTTTGTGCAGTAAGGTGGAGACGTGACTGAGGTTTGCCTTATAACCTGAGCCTGAATTAAAAAACTTTCTCCATTCGCCCTGTGTTCCTCAACATTGCGTACATGATTAGCTTGTACCAAAGCTTATCCTTTGGGCATCGTTTCTGGTTGAAATATATCATGGGTCACTCTTTCAAATCCTGTTGTAATCCAAATCCAAATTGTACTGTTTCTGTACTTTTTTTAGCATTTTCGATGTGTCATGGGACGCCATTTCAAACGCAAGACACAAAAATCAAATACCCGTGTGCTTCGACGCGCGGTGGCAGCAATGAAGTTTGGCATGTCTTGTAAACGCGCCGCTCGAGAATTCAAAGTGCCACGCTCGACATTGCAGCTTCATTGGAAGAACAATCGAAATAAACCACCAACGGACACGGACAGCACGACGCGAATGGAAGTGAATTTAGACGATTTGCATATTGCAACACCTGGCCATAAATCGGTAAATAATCTTCATTCCCTGCTCTTTAACGTCTCATTACACCTTGAGAATTGCATTTTAGGTGTTGACAAAAGAACAAGAGGACGCCTTAGAAAAATATATGTTGCATTCATCGGACATGTATTTTGGCTTGACCGCGATGCAAGCTCATTCATTGGCTTATCAGTTCGCCAAAAAATTGGAGATCGTTTATCCGGACGTATGGAATAATCAACAATCGGCTGGTGTGGAATGGTTCCGTTCATTTTTAAAACGGTATCCCAAATTGTCGCTCCAAAAACCAGAAGCCACCAGTTTGGCCCGTGTGAGCGCGTTCAACCAAGTAAATGTTGCAGCGTTCCTTGCCAATTATCACCAAGTTATCGAAGAAATGAAAGTAACGCCAAACAATATTTGGAACGTCGATGAGACAGCTGTGACCACTGTACACAAAACGGTACGTGTCGTGTCCCGTTGTGGCTAAAAGCAAATTGGGCAAATAACGTCAGCAGAACGTGGACAACTTGTGACTTTGATCCAAGCAGTGTCGGCTGCCGGCATGCGCGCCCCGTCGGTCTTCATCTTTCCTCACGCCCGCTTCCATCAACATTTTCTTAATGGAGATCCTGTTGGTTGCGTCGATGGCGCAAATCCATCTGGTTGGAGCAATGCCGAGCTGCTTTTGCAATTCTTGAAAACATTTCTAAAATTCACACGAATCCCATCGCGCACTGGCAGTCCTCGAAAACTGTCGCGCTAATAGAATCCATGTTGTTTTCTTTCCTCCCCACTGTTCCCACCGACTCCCATCCTTAGACGTCAGTGTCTTCGGTCCTTTCAAAGCTGCGTTAAATCAGCAATTAGAGTCGTTCATGCGCATGAATCCTGGCCGCGTGGTCCAGATCTTCGATATTCCCTCCATGGTTGCCCGAGCGCTCGAGCTCGGTGCCACGGAGGTGAATCTTATATCAGGCTTCAGAGCAACGGGCATTTGGCCAATAGATTCTGATATCTTCCAAGATATCGACTATTTACCTAGCTCAACAACGGATCGACCTAATCCCGAAAATAATGACGTTCCCAGCGCCGTGACGGAAGAAGTGGTGGTTTAGGAGGCAGAAGGCAACGTCGAAGTCATTATGGCAGCTGACGATGGGGTCGAGGCGGCGATTGATAAAGACTCAATAAACTCTTCGAATCCGTCTATCAGTTTTCCGCGTAAAAAAAATTTGTATAAGCAATATATGGCGCGTATATGGGATATTGTACTTGCCCATACATTGGTAATATAGAACGATTACAATTCTCATATATGGGTACACTAATGCTAAGGCACAATAGTCACCATTCATGCAAAATACCGGCAATACTGTCGCAAATATATGGTTAACACTTGCGAACTATTTCTCCGGTATATGGTGAATATACTCACGCTATTTTGGAAATATGGGCAAGTTGACTATAGTAAATCGATCTTACTATAGGTTCGACTATTTCTACCAAGAATATAATAAAGCATTCCAGTCTAGGTTATCAAATAAATACTGAGTGTTATAATTCAACAATCCTTATTTATTATTGCATCATCAAATGATTAATTGTGCATGTTACATTATTTATTCTTTTTCCAACATATTAACAGGTTCTACGATGAAATTTTTTTCTGTATCTTCTATACGAACATGGAAGCACACACCTTCCAAAAACTCAACTTTAATTATAGTGGGGTTTTTTGTTCCACCTGAATATTTCTTGATTGACGATAATACGCCGTTCTGTAAGTTCGTTTGAAAAGCATTTTCTGTCAAGCATTTTTTTATAACTGCCAGGTGAGTAGCTAGACACTTACAAAACTCTAAACAATCGCAATCTGTCAATCTCAAATAATATTGTACAGAGCCAAAACATGGAAGTCCATCATCTAAATATTTAACACAAAATTATTCAGTCTTCTTCGATTCCCGATATATTCTAGACGTATATAATACATTTTTTTTAAATAGTTTTTTAAAGATATGTACATTTTTGCAGTGTGAAAGATTGTATGGAAGAGTGCCATGGACATCATTCGGTGGTTTATCTAACCTATATAAATTTCCTACTACATGTAAAGAAGCTGAAATTGTTTTCAGTTTGAGATTTTTTTTCGAAGACAGAAGTCTTTTGCGAAAATCAAAGGGTTCGCTATTCCGAACTAGCCACTCATCTCTCAAGGTACTGGCGTTGATATACAATGAAATATTGAAAAATATTTGTAGATCTGCCGACCTACTACCGTCTACTAGCAGTATTTAACAAATAATAATTTTGGATAGTATTTTTCATCTCTTTCTTAAAAATATTCAAAGTCCTACGGATAAAAATTCTATTGCTTCGGATGTCGTAGCGTTTAGCACATCATGTTTACGATGGTGATGTAGCGTGATGGTTGTAGACGGGAGCTGCATTTCTTATTTACGTAATTTGCAACAGAATGAATAAGGTGTGTATCAGAACTGCTATTAATTTTTGAACAAACTTTCGATGTGACTCACATTCTACACTGCGTAAAATGTCAGATGGAATGCCTCTGATCAGCGCATTTTTGAAATGACCACATGCGCGCATATGGATTAAATTTCCATTTCCCACAAGTAGCCTCAAAAGGCGTCGTGCCACTTCTGGCGCATTATCAACCCAACGCTGGCAATACATGAGTTCGGCCTTGTCGATCCAAACATTATGATGTTCGACCAGCAAAACTCTTCCGGCTCCACCTTGCCTGCATAGCTGCAGATTGTCAACCTCGTCTTCAACGGTTCGATTACGTGGTCGCGGGATCCGCTGTTCTTTAATACGTCCTAGTCGTCGTTGCTGACGGTTACCAGACTGTGTACTACCGTCACCTTGTAGCTGGGCCTGTTCTTCATCATCTCCGTTACTCTCTGCTTCTTGACTATTCGGCTGAGTCTGTGATACCCTATTTGAGCTTCGAGTATGATTTCCTTGCGAGCGTTGCGGTAAACAGTGTAAACTAGATTCGGCAGTTTTTTGGTGCTTTTCTGTGCTTGCGGGGACCAACACTCCGTTATCTTCATTATCAACAATACCGATATATTCCAATGTTCGTTTGGATCCGATCTTCTTTATAGTTGTCGGTTGTGACTGAACTGCTTTATTTTGCTGCACATTTCGCCTCGATAGTAATTTATCGGCCAGTAACTTCTCCAATTCTTCAATTTCTCCATCAATTATGTCTAAAATTGACAAAATGTTACAAGAATTATGAGAAACTCTGAAAATTCATGATCCAGATTTCGTAACGAATATTTTGCAGAGTCCATCCTTGTCGAAATTGGGATAAAAAAAAATTTCTGCAATTCAGTTTGATTTTTTTTTTTTTTTGATTCTCATTTTCAATATTTAATGTAATCTAATTGTTTCGAATCCAAATATACACAACCATTTTATTCAAAAATAATTTTTTCTGACAATTGTTTCAATTGAACTGCTCCTTTCAAAATTCGATAGTTTCAGTTTACGCCATACATAATGCACTTTCCAATTAGGTTCATCAAATTAATGACGTTATCAACATTTTTTTTTTATAATCTCATGTAATTTTATACATATGATCTGTACTTTTATATGGTTTTATACGATTTTATGGGGTCTATAAAATTATGTAAGCTTATTGATGAATTATGTTTTTTTCAATTCCGCGTAATTGTATAATTTTACCAAAAACACCTCACGTGTAAAAACCTTGCGCCAAGTACATTAAACCGTAGTAACTATCAACAAAAATTTGTTAACAGAATATTCGAAGAAGTAGCACTCGATCTACAAAAGTATTGAAATCGATGGATGTTGCCAAGTACAATTAAATTTTTTTCCCAATTTATTTTTGAATGTGCCTTAGTATTAGGTTTGGTTGTTACTCACATCTGAATATACATAACATGCGTAACACGTAATGACATGCGACATATGTACACGTAGGAAAAAAATAATCGAAATTAAAATTGGAAAAAACAAAGAAAAAAAAAATTTGGAGTACGTGGTACTTGGCGGGCTGATGTTTGAATTGTTATAAGAAAATTAAAATAGTTCGATTTATATTTTTTTGTAATTTGTACAAAAATGCCCGCCAAGTACCAGTACCTCCAAATTTTTTTTTTCTTTGTTTTTTCCACTTTTAATTTCGATTATTTTTTTACTACGTGTACATATGTCGCATGTCATTACGTGTTACGCATGTTATGTATATTCAGATGTGAGTAACAACCAAACATAATACTAAGGCACATTCAAAAATAAATTGGGAAAAAAATTTAATTGTACTTGGCAACATCCATCGATTTCAATACTTTTGTAGATCGAGTGCTACTTCTTCGAATATTCTGTTAACAAATTTTTGTTGATAGTTACTACGCTTTAATGTACTTGGCGCAAGGTTTTTACACGTGAGGTGTTTTTGGGGGGATTTCACTACTTTTTGCACCGTTCAGCTGGATATTTATTCAAGCTTGAGCTTTAAACCAACATCGGCGGTTTTAATTGTAGCAAGGGTATAGTTATTGCTAACTTTAGGATTAATCAGGTCTGACATGCAAAGAATATGTATGCATATTGGGCATTTTTCGACCATTTCTGCTTTGCAATAATATCATCTACACGTTTCCAAGCAGAATTTCCCTCCCGTAACATGCAGGTGTAGTAGCCGGATTGAATATTCTGACCATGATGGAATATTGCACTATCACTTTTTGTACCTCTTCATTCAGACGTACTTATATGGCAATCGATTCAATAATCGCATGCTGCATTGCTAGAGCTCTACCCTCCCAGATGGAACCACGAAACACATTTTCTAAGCTCAATTGTTGACTCTTGATATAGCTATGAATATTAATTATTTGTATCACATTTCACTTGTCTTCTATGATTATTGACCATCTGATGAATCTGGGCTCCTCAACTTCATTGCTATATGCTTTGATATGTCATCTGTAAACATGAGCAAGAAAATCACCATAGCGGCTATAATAACCCTGCTGAAAATGTTCGTGTGGTAAATCATATAATATTGGGAAAGAATTTCGTATGTAATTTATCATATAATTCATCGTGTAAATTTGTTAAAATATAAAAGGAATCACACAATAAATCATATACGCATGAATCATTAGATATACTATATCAAAAATCATATGGTCAACCGTATAGTTATCATGTAATTTGTTTAATATTATGTCCAATGATTCGTGTTTATATGATTTATTCTGTGATTTCTTATATGTTTTGTCAAATTTACAAGGCAAATCATGTGATAAATTACACTCAGAATTAATTCATAACATTATGTGATTTATCAGATAAACATTTTCAAGCAGGAAGGATCCAGCTAACGCACCACCTGTTTTTTTTTGCAACACATGGGCTGAACATTTTTATTATCTCTGCGGATTTGATATCGGGGATCATCTTTCGAAGCAACAGTCAATCACCCTGTAACTGTACGCAGAAAATATTTCAGGATGAATCTTGCATGACTTTGGAAAATTGAACATTTTGATTAGAACTCATTGAATTTAATCGAAATTTTTAGCTAAAGGTTAATTTCCACATGTGAAGAATACTGCGATAAATCGATAAAAATAAAAATTATAATATAGCAAATAGTATTTGCAGTCTCGAAATACTCATAAATCTTAGTCAACTAGTACCAATTAAAATTATTTCTACTCATAATATTCATTATATTAAATGTTAGAGATAAAATGATGTTTATCGCTGGCGTAAAGGGGTGTACTGACTTTGAAAATAATTTTTTTCAAATCACTGCTACTACGCTTTGAGGAAACATTTTTTAACTCAGTTTTTTCTGCAGTTGATTAGTGCTATTTTGATACATAGTTAATGATTTTTCAAGATTTTTGTTTTCCGCTGATCATAGATTTTAGTCCATCGAAGAAAACGTAGTTGTCGTAGAGTACAGGTTGCTGCGTTGCATGAAATTTTTTCAAATTTGGAGGAAATATTCTAGACGAATGTAATTGAGAGCCAAATCAATAACAATTGATGAATTTAATTTTTGGACACAGAAATCTTTGATTGATTTGAAAGTGTCTTACAATGAAAAATTTTTTTGTTTAAAAGTTAAATTCATGAAATATGATTTGATTAGCTCTAAATTAGATTCATATATAATATTACTTTGAATTTTGAAAAAATTTCATGCAACAAGCTGTACGCAGCGGCTGTACCCTACGACAGCGACTGTTGCTTCGATGAACTAAGTCTATGCTCAGCGAAGAACACAAAATCTTCAACAATCATGAACTATCTATCAAAACAGTACTAATGAACTGTGAAAAAACTGAATCAATAAAATGTTTCCTCAAAGCGTTTCCGCAGAGGCAGTTCTTAGTACACCTCTGAAATCTAATACCTAGTCTCACTAGTCCATTAAAACTTAAATTATTTGCAGATTCTCATAAACTGTTTTTGTCACTGGACATGAATAATCTGCCTAGAACGGTAATGTTTTGATAGCAGCATAAAGTAATGCTAGTGAAATATGATCGAGTAATATTATCTTCTGTTTTCTCATTTACTTGTGATAGTGAGCGGTAAAAATACTTTGGAAAATCAGCATCACACAAGTGGAAAGTGTTCATCGACTAACCAATTGGTTGTCAAGTAAATGAGACTACGAAGGCTACAAAATTCATACTTAATGATAAGTTAGAGAAAACATACAGTGGAAACGAGTCAACGATCAGAATAAATCCAAAGAAATCTGAATTTATTCCAGATTGAGCATGGCTGAGCCTAAACGTACTACACGCAATAGTAACGCTATATGAAGAGTCTGAAAATAATGTTGCTTCAATTTGAAGATTATAATATTTTTGTCACAGCTCAATGAAATTTTACGTAAAGCTGAATTTTTATGGATCACAACGCTATGAACCTATAAGTTAGAAGAAATTCTGCGATAATAAAAATTCATTTACAGTATTTGAATACATATATATAAATATAAGAGTATGGTCATCTTTTATGTCTTTGTTATGAAACTCGGTTAGGTAATTGTAATTTATACTGGTGCTATTTCCTCGGTTCTGACCCTGTACACAGTATTCATGAATCTTCTGGGTTGCGATTCTAGAAACTCCGCTAACTCCGCTAACTCCGCTAACTCCGCTAACTCCGCTAACTCCGCTAACTCCGCTAACTCCGCTAACTCCGCTAACTCCGCTAACTCCGCTAACTCCGCTAACTCCGCTAACTCCGCTAACTCCGCTAACTCCGCTAACTCCGCTAACTCCGCTAACTCCGCTAACTCCGCTAACTCCGCTAACTCCGCTAACTCCGCTAACTCCGCTAACTCCGCTAACTCCGCTAACTCCGCTAACTCCGCTAACTCCGCTAACTCCGCTAACTCCGCTAACTCCGCTAACTCAACGGAGACCGCTGGTTGGCTGAGAAGCGTTCAATCGTAGATCGTTTCGGGTAAGTCGGTACAGTCGGTAGGTGGCGCCGTGGGCTCTGCCCGGCCGCTAGTCGTAACAAACGCGAGGCCCACTTACACTTGATATACATGCATGTGTACCACATATACCATAAGGATAAACCGAGGAGATGAAAATAAATAAATAATACCAATAATTGAATCAAAATATTGGACTGCAGTGAAACTGCTTGTATAATATTATGAACTAAACGACAACTTTTGACTCGTATGCTCTCGATGATAATTTTCTCCGAGCGATTGAATATATTTAACGTCTCCTTAAATACAAAGCGGGCAAATCCGATTTTATCTTTGATGAATTGTTATCCCGAATATGCTTTTCCCTGTGTTACAGTTCTGTAAATAATTCTACACCGAATCACACAGAGGTATGTATTATAATATTTATTTCACCTTCTATGAACTTACAGCATATAAAAGTATGATTCACCATCGAATATTAATTCATCTACATCGTTCACAAATCATTAATTCTACATACCTACAATGAAGCAGCCAATGAATTAAAAATAACTTATATCTATTATAGGTCGATTAAAAAATCTGAAAAAATTCCAGGAATTAAAAATAACTTATATCTATTATAGGTCGATTAAAAAATCTGAAAAAATTCCAGGGGTCTGTTTTAGTACTGGGACAATTGTAAAAATTGTTTTGAAGCAAATCGAAAATGGTAGGGGTAATTCATTGGTAAAGTTTGCGTGGAATTCCACATATATAGAACATATACATATATATTACGGTGGTCCTTGTTTCGATGAATTTCGAAATAAATACGGGACGTCCTGGATACCTTGCAAATGTATAGAAAAAAAACCCCTGAAATTTAAACTCCTCATTTTTACATTAACACGTGGTTCAAAATTCCGAAATTTTAATTTGGCAAATAAATGTAATTTTTTCCACCAGTTCCTTGACGTTGTTGTTGTCAGTCCGACAAAACTCGATGAAATAATTTCAAATTTGGCACGTTTGTTGCTTATACTGTTAGGAAAAAACCCTGAAAATTTTAAGTTTTTGTATTCATTATTTCCTTACACATCCGATAAATAAATATCTTCGTAATATTACTCCAAATATTTGATTTGTGAACTAATCATTTTCTTTATACAAGTTCTATCAAAAAATGTTATTTTCCGGGTAATTGAGGAAATTTGTAAATCAGAAACTCTTCGAATTTTCATTAATTATGAAAATTAAAACATTATTTTTTAATTAATCTTCAATTACCTTGAAACGAATTTTTTTTGATAGAACTTGTAGAAAAAAAAACAATCAGTTCATATTTCAAATATTCAGAGTAATATTACGAAAATATTTATTGACCTGTGATTTGTACATGTTAGGTTGCACTTTTTACGACAGAAACGGAAGTGACTATAGACATAGTCGTGACGTCATGTGAGGGCTATCACGTGTATTTACTACTGCGCATCTCCATCGAGAGCACACCTTATTTCCTTACACCATGGGTAAAACCATCATGTATCGTAAGTGTGCAAAATCGTTTCGCGGAGGTACCCCGAGTGAGTTTTGTTTAGACAAATTTTTAATTTTCTAAAGACCTCGGACCGATGCGTCGTGTTAATGAAAATATGGTGAACAGAATTATAGCCACATAGCGAAAAACTGTAAGTATTTCACAATTAAATTAGAGGCTGCGAGGATACGTTGACAGCGTTTGCCGGATACGAGTAGCGTGCTAAACCTTTCAAAAAATAATCATGTTGCACTTATAGATCCTTGCGACCACATCGAATCCAGGAGACTCACAGGTTTTTGGATATCGTAAATAGTGATAAATTCGTATCGCTTATGGGACGAATCGACGAAGCGGAATTCAGCATCCCCGGATCAGTGCTACCAGACAGCGCAATGAGCACCGACATTGTCTTAGGATAACCTTTTCTGGATTTGATCTCTTGGACAAAGGAAAGCAATCGCATACACTTTTGCCCACCAACAACGCCGAGTATCCCATAATGAACGTCGATGTAGAAAAAACCGATCCAGAAGGGAACTTTGGTCCATCACTAAGCAGCAAGCAACGGAATGGCATTGAAAAAGCACTCGTACTAAGCGTCGATAATAGGGAGTCGAAATTAGATCATGGTCCGGTTAAATTAAAAAGCAAATTACGTAGGGATAAAATGTTCAGAGCACAACCGCGCTGTTTTCCAGTCTATGGGAATAAAGAATACTCGATTCGAATAGAGGCTAAAGATGCTTTTTTTACCTACCGGTAAACAAAGACTCAATCAAATATACTGTGTTCATTGTCGCAAGTAACCAATACGAATTGAAAGTCTGTACATTCGGGCTATGGAACTCCCCACTGATATTTTCCGAATTTGCGTGCTTGTCTCTAACGAATTAGAATACCTAAGATATAAGTTAAAATACAATGTCAATGTATAAGTCAGACTAGGTGAGCTCACGGCAGCCGCAGTAAAATCATTACCAACACCCCGTCAGCTAAAAAGCTTTCTAGGATCAACCAGCTACTTTATTAAGTTCATGAAAGACTTTTCGGCTTTAGAATTACCGCTAACAGAACTACGGCACAAAGGCGTTAGATTTTAATTTAAAGATAAACAATTTACATATGTTTAGTCGACTAAAGAATGCGTTGTCCTGCAAACATGTACTAAAAATATTTGACTTCGAGAATGAAACGCAATTACAAAGTGACGCGAGTTCGAGAGGCTATGGTGGAGTTTTACTGCAAAAACCAGACGACACGAAATTTCACTAGGTACATTACAAATGTGATTGGTAATTGAATAAAAATTCAATCACACATTACGAAAGTAATGAGTAATTGAAAAAAATTTGATTATAATTTACACGATACTGGTTTCAAGAGCCACGTTCAAGAGGGAGATACGAATTTGAGCGACCAAACCATCATAAACGATAAGTTGTTTCGTGTCATGGGAGACAAACCAGGCTACTAGTAGTCGTCGCGGCATGCGTGCGGACAGCTGATGTTCCAGGATGTCCGAAGATGAGTAAGAGGCTCATTGGACTATTCCAAATCAAATATAAATTAGATCTGGATCTCTATTCAGTCGGTGACATCCCGGGACATCCTGTCACAGATCGCTCTTACGAATCCATACTACTGCCTGAACGGCTGAAGCCGTGAATTACATTTGCGAACAATGGTGTTATCGACTCAGACCCAGACCAATCCGAGGCATGTTTAAGTCAGGATGGTCGAGTTGTCAGGGTAATTATACCATAAAGGGTATAGGTCTACCTAATCGACCACTTACTGCGATGCCTCGAACCCGTAGACGATCGTGCGAGACAACAACACCTGTGTACCTATTTGTAGCACCTATGTGAAATAAACGAGTCACGACAATCGTGAATCCCCGGTCCCAACGCAGGTTAATGGGGGAACCTCTTCGTTCGGTAAGTAATTAACAACTCACTTGTGTCGTATTTGTGTTTGAAAGTCCAGAGCAGAGGGGCGGGGGAGTCATATTTTATAATTCATTCATATTATTTTGGTTTTGCAGTTATATGGTTGACTAGTTGGCCTATATATGATGATATTTTCTGAAACTCAACCCTGATTTTCCTAAATTCTTCCGCAGAGTCTTTTTTCAGGTCTAATTCTCTAGCCTGGTTTTGTGCCTGAAGTA
This sequence comes from Macrophya annulata, assembly GCA_963924015.1. Classification (NCBI taxonomy): domain Eukaryota; kingdom Metazoa; phylum Arthropoda; class Insecta; order Hymenoptera; family Tenthredinidae; genus Macrophya; species Macrophya annulata. Next base: position 14,849,105 of record OZ001260.1, read on the forward strand.
ATTGTGCCTTCGCCATCATCTGAGAAGAATATCATGAAAATAATCGGTCTGATGAGATTTAGGTTGGTATACTTTACATTCTTACACAAGATCATGTAAATTTCTGATAGGTACTCCCTATATTTTTGAACATGGTTAAAATCCTATTCGAATTTTGGCAGTAATTAATATTTTTTCCACAGGAAAATGATTCTTTGAATCAAATCAAAATCTTTTCTATTCAGCATGAGTATTACTCATGTCAAATCGAAATTGGTTATGGTGAGGAATAATAGGATGAATAGGATTTCATAAGAACAAACAATGGTCATCTTTGAAATGCGCTCAAATAAAGGTTTGTACAATATCAAATACATCAATTGACGATTTTATCAAAAGTGAATTATGTTTACCGATATCGCCTCAACTTGCTTTTCTTGCATTTTTGCAAAATGGGTAGTTTTTTCTTCATACGCCAACCTGCGTACCATTGCGTCTGACGCCCTTTTCCCTTTTTTCAGTCTCAGAGACGCTTTTTCCGTGGAAGACGAAGTCGTCGGACGGTCTTCTTCAATGTCTGTGTCAGCTACTGCAATAATTTGATGGAAGAATCTCACTTTTAATTTTTGTACAAGCTTTACCGTATTCGTTTGTTAGAATGAAATGTAAAAGACACTATACAATCATAAACAAGCTACACTGAAAAAATACTGTAATGATTTCGAATTACTTCAACAGCTACGTCACAACATCTTTGCCAACCAAATCGAATTAAGAATGTAAAAATCGGAATTGACAATTTTGTGCCATTCTTTTCAATTATATTTAATTCGTGTGAATCACTTTCTTCAGATACTCAATTCTTTTCAATTTGTTTTGGTTTGCTGGGATATTCAATTCATCATTTATAACCCTCGTGCTTACCTCGCACACCAGCGGCACCATCCGAATCGCTGGACATATCTGGGCTGCTGGCTCTCTCGTCCTTAATATTTGTCCGGATTAGTCGGATTATTGCGGCCTAGTTGAGAATTTATTATGAAGTATATTCACATACTATCCCTCGCTCATCATTACTGTTATTATGTAATTTGGTACAAGGTGACGTGCCAGTGCCTTCATTAATATTTTTGTTGTACATGCTTGTAACTATAAACCCGTACGGACAACGTATTCTATATTGTTGATTGCTATTTCATTAATTACATGTGTTTCTAACGAAATGTGACTTATATTTGTTCAGGAGGGGGGGTCAATTCTAAATTGGGTATGAGTGACAAATATATGACTAAGTCAATAACGGCACGGTTATTTGCATTTAAAGCTTCATTTTTGTGGAAGTCCAACTACATCACGTCACGCAACAAGTTATCATATAAAGATTCGAAGATTTCATTTAAATTCAAATGAATTACACTGCACAAAATTCCAGGTTCTATATTACTAGGTATATTAATATTTTTCAATGGCACAAACATTGAATGAACTTCTAATATAATATTAACCTCAGATTGCGGTAGGCTGTCCCGACTTCGTGGAATTCCATTTACCGTCACTGGACCCACCACCGCAAGCACTTTCATATCTTCATCATCCAGCTCCATGCACTGTTTTATTTTGATATTGCCGGTACGCCTCTTTGCATCCTTGAGCGCGGCGTGCTTTGATTTGACCCGTTGCTTTATGTCTGCCCATGACTGCAAACAAAATTCAATAAGAGGTCTTGTTTGACACAAAAAAAGTTTTGTTATTATATTGTCAAAATAATTTTCTGTTCAGTCTACAAAAAATTTGTTGGACCAACAACAGGGGTTGTTGATACTGCCAAATTATTGTTAAAATTAAATGTTTTCGTCAACAACCAAAAAATGTTATTGATCATATAATAACAAAACTTTTTGTTGATTACATAAGATCTTTTTTCGATTGAAATTATTGGTGGTAATCACATATTCAAAATTATATAATGGAGGAGTAGATGTCGATACTCAAGCATATTTCATAGCACAAATGGAGATAGATAGTAAATGAGGAGATTACAGATAAAATGTAAGGAAACGGAAGACTTGTTACCATATGGGCATCAATAAACACAGGCGTACATAGTTTATTAGATTAGTAGGTAATTAGGGTATTCTATTAATTATTTTTATAAGTTATTCTTTTTTTTCTCATTACTCCGTTACATTATTAGATATTACTTTAATTTATTTATAATAAGTTGGCATAATGTATGTATAATAGTTGTTTAGGGTATTATATTTATTGTTTTTATAAGTTATTCGGTACTTTATTTTATTATTTAAAATTACTATATTAGATTATTATATATTAGTTTTTTTTTAATCAATTTGGTATAACATAATCAATAACATAATCAAAGCTCATCGAAGTATTACTCAACATAAGTAAAATTGAATAACATTTAAAATTTTAAATGAAAAAGAATTCTCACCCTCTGCCACTGATCCACAGTCTTTGTACAGCCTGGAATTGAATTCAAGCTGCACGCCAAGTCGTTCCACTCGGCACTGATGCTCGCTTGTCCAAGCTCTCTTTTAAATTTGCCATGCGCAAAATCACGATTGTCATGCATGTAATTAATGATTGCCGTCTTTTGATGGGTAGAAGAGCGCGGACCTCGTTGAACTTTCCCTTTAGATCTATAGATACTTAGTGTTTACGAATGAAGAATACAACAATGGTACGCATTGAGAGTAATAATGCCCGGTTTCTCCAACGAGAAATAACTTTTGATTTGAACAAGATTTATTGAATATTTATTTATAATATTTGTTGTATTATTCTAATTTATGTAATATGCGTGTAATTATTAATTCGATGGTATATATGTAATTATTCGAATCATTCATGATATTTATTGAAGTATATGTGCGGCAATTTTACATTCGCTCTCGCGTTTTTTTCTACAAACAAATTGTTATTTCTATGGATAAACGTTATTTTGTCGTTGGTTAAACCAGGCATGAATTATATTTATGATATTTATGAATTCGATGCTTACCCCATTTTTACCACAAACGATGTAACAAGCAGCACGAATAAAATATGTACAGATATTTAAAATAAAACGGTAAAGCGTAAATGAAAAATTTTGTTTGTTTTAAATCCAGATAATATAATCAGAAAATTTAAAATATTAAATGAATAGAAACACGTAATGCAATAGGAAAATGATAACAAGAACAACAACGAACGATAGAACACAAATTATTTCAATTAGAAAAATGCACAGATATATTAAAAATAAAACGTTAAAGCGTAAATGAAAAAAAAAAAAATTAAGATAATATAATCCGAAAATTGAGGATATTAAATTAATAAAAACACGTAATACAATAGGAAAATGATAACAAGAACAACAACGAACGATAAAACACAAATTATTTCAATTCTAAAAATGCACAGATATATTAAAAATCAAACGGTAAAGCGCAAATGAAAAAAAAAAAATCCAGATAATATAATCCGAAAATTTAATATATTAAATGAATAAAAACACGTAATACAATAGGAAAATGATAACAAGAACAACAACGAACAAGAGAACACAAATTATTTCAATTAGAAAAGTGCACAATTAACGAAAGAATTACTTTTTTCGTACACTATATAATAATCGACGTATGTTTGGGACGCTATTAATTCAGTTGTGGTATGTTTTGATGCTTTGGTGTCTACGCCCGTCAGTTTTATCGATAAAAACAAATTAGAATTGAAATTCGCATCGATAGCTTTTATTTTCGCAAAAGCTAATGATTCATAGAAATTCCGCACTACTCATATTGTATTCATAATTTTATCGAGTATTACTCACTGAATTTAAAAAAAAAGGCCGAAATTAAATACACCATACGTGTATTTGTTACTGCATTTTGAGGTTCATACGAAATGGGGTACGCATTAATTGTAATATTAGTCTACACTTCCCTATATATGCGCATTAAATTTGATACCAAAAATACCTATACCTACCATGCATAAAAACGGAAAAGTAAACGATGATGGTCGCGGTCGCCTCTAATTTTAATGAAACGGTTCTCAAAACTAATTATTACTTCTCTGAACTACCGTCCAGTCTGCAATTAATAGACCATTTTTTGTGTAAGAAGACGCATATTGTGTACAAATTTGATTTAAATAGATGCACCCTAAAGTTGAGATATACGTAGTTCTTTATTCGAAGTCGTATAGTTACCTTCGTACGTCGAATTTGAAATTGCGAAGAAACACGCATAATAACAAATAACACATCAATACATAATTAACATAGATCTAAGGAACCTGACCAGCGTGTTTCCCGTACAACGGAAGAACAGAAAGCTTTTATTATAAATTATATGTATGCTCACCGTCGTTTCGCACACGGAAAGTTTGATGGCCCACTAGGTGCTGACGGGCTCAAGAAACAGTGGAAGCGTTTAGTTGCAGGGGCAAATCACATCAAACGCGGGAATGCAAAAACGGTGGTGCAATATCAGAGGGTGAGATGTATGAAATAAATATTGAACGCACCCAATGAATTATGAATAATGCTATGAGTGATCACTATTTAGACTTGGGTTACAAGGGAAGTACACCAACTTTCCACCTCCGATTCGAACTAAACTTCGGAATATTGTAGAAGGGGTGGAAATTTTTTTTTATATCTGCGGAATTTCACCCTGGGATGTGATCAATGCCTGAAAATCGAAGATTTCCGTCATTTTGTGTCAGCCATTTTCAATTTTAACAATACCACTACAGATTTGAAATTAGAGACCCCGAAAGCCCCCGGTAGCACTTTGTCAGCCACAAATATTCGGCCGGTCGTTCTTCGCGAGCTATCGAATAGCGTAATTAGCGATTTTCAGGGGTTGATTATACCCACCTTAGGGTGGGCTTATGGTGGGGTTATATAATGCAGATATAAAAAAATAGGTGTCGAATATTTTCACCCGATCTACAATTGCCCGAAGTTTTGTTAGTATATCTATGATGATTCGACTGCCAGTTATTTTTGTTACGAATTTTTTATTTTGGTCTACGAATTTCTTTGCTCCGAGTACATAAGTGGCTCGCCATACTCATTATGGCTTACCAAATTTGAGCCCTTAATTTTCATATTGAGGGGTACTGGCAGCCCCTTAATTTTTTACGTTTCAATAATATATGCTTTTAGACTGTTTTAATCTTTTTTTCTTGACGACCGAATTATTCGTCAAAAAATCTGAGATTGAGCAACAATGTCGGTGATGATACTCCCTTCCGGTAAAACATAATTTTTCTGTGCAATCATAGATTTTTTGCCGAATAATCGGGTCTTCGATAACAAAAAAATTATCGGAAAATCGAACAGCATATGTTATTTAAATGGGAAAAAGGAAGGGGCCGCCGGCACCCCTTAATATTAAAATTAAAGGTTGAAATTTGGGAAGCCTTTTTTTTATCAATTCAAAACCTATTTATGTACTCTCTGAGCTACAAACTTTGGTGATAGCCAGAATAACTGTCAGTCTAATAATGATGCATTATCCGTAGTTGTGGGCGGATATTAAAAAGCGCGCGAAGGCAAAGGCCAACGCGCTAATGCTATCAAAAAATGATACCGGACATTTTCCGAAAGAAAACACGTTGGGAATACTGGATCGGAAGGTCCTTGCGATAATGGGTAGAGCTGCGGTAGAGGGAATTCCGAACACCCAAGATAGCCTGCCTGAGTCAAAAGTGAGGATAATATACAATGAAAATTACTCAACTATACCAATGTTGATTTTTCGTTTATTAAGAAATTCCGCGGTTGATTTATTGTACACTTGGCGTGTTTCATTCTGACCAATATGAAGTTGGCACCACGGTCTTCTGTCTATTTCTATTCTTCATATTTACATAGAGAAGAAAATAAACAAAAGACTATGGGGTCTACTTCATACCGGTCAGAATCAAATACGCTTGTGTGTACATTAATCTGTGGCTTAATAAATTTCTTTTATCTTTTTCCGAGTTTCCCGGTAAAAAATCACTTCTATATACCGTAAAAACTATGCGCGAATTTCGCTGGGACCTGTAGGATCGATTCTTCCCGTGCATCGACCTGTACCTGAAGTTTTTCGTAAGATTTACACGTGAAAAACCGGTTGAAATGATTATCTTTTAAAAAACCACGGAAAGTCATGAGATTTTTCTTTCAAATACATCATTTTCGATGTATTTTAACCCGCTGTATCAAATGAGACCATTAGTTTTCAGCGATTCTACGAAAAACAGCTGTTATGGGCATAAAATGCCAAATTTATTGATAAAAAAATTAAGAAAATCAGCAATTGATCTTTTTTTATGTTAATAGTGGTGCAGAATTCTGACAGCTATTTTGAAACATACATTTCGTTATATTTTAAGACCAGTATTCTTATGTAATGATTCGATCATACAGATTCCGAATAAAAATATTAACATAAAAACAATCAGTGGAAAACATTACATACTGAGAAAAAACAAACAAAAAAAAATACTTGCTGAAATACATGCAAATAAAAACGCTCATTCATATGATTTCATCAAAGTTTATTTATAACTATTTTGGTAAACTCTTCTGGATTGTTGAATTCTGTAGTTAATTTAATTTCTCTTTCAGCGGTATCATTATTTGACGACCTTGAGGTCTTTTACAATTTACAAGCCGAAAACGTAGTTTCTATCTTCGTTCAATGTCGACGAATCCTTTGATATGAAAGATGGATCAATTTTTAGTCGTTCGAAAAGGTTATGAGGATCATTGCATATGAAATTGCTGAAATCGGACTTGACATCTGCAAAAAAAACGAAAAAACATTTCAAAAGATTAATTGCTCCTTTTTTAAATCTTTTCATCAATAAGTTTTGCATTTCATTTACATAACTCCTTTTTGTCGTAGAATCACAGATATCCAATGGTCTCATTCAATTCAGCGGGTTAAAATACATCAGAATAGAGGTTTTAAATGCAAAAATTCATCAATTTTGAATTATTCGAAACATCGAAAACCATTTATTTTACGCTTCTTTCTTGAATTTGAAATATACTTGGCATTTTATGCCAATAGCTATTTTTCCGCAGATTCGGTAAAAAAATTATGGTGTCATTTTATTCAGCGGTTTAAAATACATAGTAAATGATGTATTTGAAAAAAAAATCTGATGATTTTCCATGGTTTTCCGGAAGATAATCGTTTCAACCGGTGTTTCACGTGTAAATCTTATGGAAAACTTCAGGTACAGGTCGATGCACGGGAAGAATCGATCATACAGGTCCCAGCTAAATTCGCGCATAGGTTTTACGGTATATAGACGTGATTTTTGCCCTGGAAACTCTAAAAAAGATAAAAAAAAAAAATTATTAAGCCCCGGCCTAGTGTACATCATATTGAATGGCCTCGGTATTTTGTATTGCATACAAAATTCTTGCAAAATGCTTTTTTGATAATAAAATAACATTTTTCAAGAGTATAATACGAAAAAAATTAATTTTTTTATATTCGAACGATAACAGTTTATTTATATTCAGACGATTGAAGTTTTGATGGTTCCTCACTGAAATGGAACCAATAAAAATCATTCGTACGGTTAGCATGAAATGTCATGAAGATATTTAAAAAATATAAAATAATTATCAATTAATTAATTAATTTTATTATGAAATTGAATGATTTACATTTGAATTTGACATGAAATCGATAGAATTTTTATGAGTAATTACACAAATCGTGTTTGAATATTTTAAATCGTTTGATTAATCGGGTTAATTTTTAGCAATTGAAAACTTCAGCAAGCATATGTAGAAATTTTCGGTACAGGAGGTTCGAGCGTAACTAATGAGTCAAAATTGTGTCTGATTTTTTTTGTATTTTCAAATCTTGAAATAGTTAAAAAAAAATCATTAATTTAATTACAATAATATATATCAAATTCAATAACTGATAATTCTTAGTTATTTAATAACAAAACGTCATGAAACGACTTCGGTATTCTTGACTCGCACAGTTAAATAAAAAGATCTGGCAACAGCGCGTTGTTGTGCCTCATATAATTCGTAATTTTTATCTTTCTTCAACTGTATCTCTATCTTCGTCTTTTTTCTCAGCTGTTCGCGCGGCGTTGCCAAACCCTCTATAATATATATTGCTATCAACAAACAGAATTAAAAATTTGAGTTTAACTTTAATTATTTCGGAAATTATATGCGTAACGTTATATTATTAAGATGTCATAATATTGTGCAATTATTCGAGTTTATTACGTATAGTTTTTTATTCATTTAAGTTGGGAGGTTATTATCGAATAAAATAAAAAAAGACGCGATGAAAGCTTGTCAGCCATAAGAGCTAGTGTATTAGAATTTAAAAATTGTAATTTTTGAAACTGTTTTTATGATAAACTAGACGGTGAATCATTTTGAAATTTTGAGAATACATTAATAATATATTCATTAATATGTATATTAATTTTAAAGACTTAAAGTTGACAAAATTATTTTACATACATGTAAATTAGGTAACTATTACTCAGATTAATAATAAGGATCATTTAAATTTGTACACAAATTAATTTATTCATACTAGTTGAATGAGGTTTCACAGTGAGTTGAAGTGAAAAAATAGAAATTATTATAATTTGTAAAATTCAGAAGTACATCCAAATTCTAAAAATTTACAAAATATTAAAAATATTATAAGAATTTAAATTTTTCATAATTGATGTATATTTATGTTTCAATTTATAATATAAATAAAAATAATTCACATTAGTGTCAAATAAAATTAAATAAATTAAAATTGAATTACAAAAATTAAATTAAATTAAAATTAAATTAATATTAATTCAAATTAAATTAGTGTTTATCACACATGCAAATGAATAAGTATTTTTAATGAGTTTGAAAAGTTTAACTTTAAGTAACAGGGTGACGTATATGTACATAATTGAGAAAATAAATTGTTGATGATCACTAGGCTGCGCTGCTTAGATTGATGGCTGGAGATCGGAGCATTGTAAATACAGATAAACCGAGTAGCTTTTTTGAGACATATGGTATCGGCCAGGACCCTATAGATCAACCGACATTTATAACTGGTAAATATTTCCAATATACATATAGTTATAGTAAATTATACGATATAGGTTAGTATCATTATAAAAGTATAGAGTTGTTGGTAAAATAACTCTGAATGCCATTAGTAGATGAGAAACATAGGATGGCAGATGAAAAGCGTAAAATAGTTGAAGAGTGCCAGGATATAGATGCGGCATTTGAAGATACAGCAGAATGGGACGACATGTTTGATTGAAATTAATAGATGGAATATTTAGGCAAGATCGTAAGCTGGAATAAAAAAAAAATGGAATTAAATGAATTAATGGCAATTCTTAACATACATGTATGCTCTGCGCACGTGTTGCTAATCCTCAGTCATAGCGTCGTTCAATAATCTGAGAGCACACTGATAATCGGATGGTCAGCAATCTGAAAATGTATGTATGTACAAACATATGTGACCAAGGTAGGTGGGTTGGATGAAGCAGAAGTTAGCAGAAAATTCCCAGCAGAAAATTGGCCCGTGCTTTTCGTTTCGCGCAAGTTTGGCGCGCACAGTATTGGAAGGTCATTGAATTACATCGTAATAAATTTTTGAAGGGTGAGCAAACGATAAAACTTAAAGTTTCTGCTGGAAATCTTCTGCTAACTTCTGCTTCATGTGGGTTGGGCATTAGAAAGCTATTTTCTGCAACTAAGATAATTCAGAAAAATGAAAAATCCAACGATAATAATAAGTTAATATTGTCTGTGAATACTAATCTCTTGTCGGTGTCTCCATGGTTGGTTTCTCTTTGTGGTGAAAGCTACTTTATGAAATCAGCATCGAAACCTGAAAATAGGAACAAAGGTGTGTGGTATACGCATATGGTAAAACCAAGCAATTGAGAATTGGTTTAACATATGTAAGATTCTATGTAAGAAGTTAGAATAGTTTTAAACAAGTACGCCGAACGCGCGCGCAGTTCAACACAGGGCCAAACGGGAAGTGAGTTGGAGAATTATAAAAGATGGCTAAAAGGAAGGGAAATAGTAGATTTTGTTATTGAGTTTGGAGAATCCCTACTATCCTACACATTAATCATAAATTATTTGGGAATATTCCGAAAGTTGACTTAGCTGTGTTCTTTGGCTCGGCGAAGCGTCGTTTTTCATAAAGGAACGCTGTAGAGTCGTGTCTATCTGGCGAAGTGATCTCGCACTATTTCCTCGCGGACGAGCCTGCCTTGGACAAGCCGCTCTACACCTTCCAGTTGATCTGCCAACACAAATTCACCTACATCGGCGTCAGCGTCATCAGGAACCTCATCCAGATTCTCACCGATTTTGTATTGGAGACGAAGGTTATGCAAAATCGCACATGAGTTGATGATCCGGCTCGCGACCTCCGGCTGGTAGTTGAGTATTCTCTCCTTTTCGACAAGAACAAATGAGACTTATGTTCGGCATTTTCACATCACTAGTGGTGAACCACAGCACTATGCATGCACGATATACATAAATGTAGCTTGCAAGTTCATTGTTTCAAAATCAATAATTCAACCAACCCGTGACAAGCACCTCCAGATACCCTTGAGCCTTCTGTTGCATCGTTCAATGACTGATCGCGCGCTGCAGTGGCTGGTCGTGTACTGGAACTCGGGTGTTCCAGCCTCGGCGTGAAGGATTGGCGTCATGAGCCAGGGCTCTAGTGGATAACCGGAATCTCCTTTGAAGTACATCATTCAAACAAAAGTTTATATACATATGCGAGCACGTATCAACGTAATTCTTTGCAATTGTGATCATTTACCCAGTAGCCAGGTTCCTCGTTCCCCACGTCGGTGATGCAGCTCCATCAGCAGCCTCGCAGGAGACTGTGCCCAAATAGCCGCGTCGTGTCGTGCCCCTCCGAACCTTGCGTTTATATTCAGGATAAACATGTCCGGGTCGCATACCTATAGGATGCACACACGAATAAAAATGGTTTCAGCTATGTGTTACATTTTTGGCAATAGAATAAAATTCAGCATCAACTGACTATTTGCACATTGATGGAGTGGTAGCCGTGGTGGTTCACGTAGGCCACCTCATCGACAGTAGGCGTCGCGATGGAGACGTGGGTGCAGTCGATCACACCAATCGCACCAGGAAAAGGTTGTGGAGCGAGCCTGAATTTTTCCCGAGCCGCCTCTCGCTCCACCGGTGTTGCAGGAAACTTGATCACCTCCCTGAGAAAACGATCCTCGATAGCAGTCGTCACGGTGTGGATGCAGCGGCTGACCGAAGTTTGGCTCATTCCGACCAAGAAGTCCTGTCCGATAGCCCGTTGGTACGACCCTACGGCGAAGAACCTCAAGGCGCAGAGTACCTTAAAAGTGCAAAGCCGATATTAGGTATGACCGAGATGGATTTCATCGTTATTTAGTGTAACTTAAAAGGAAAGGTTCTCGAGTTGAAGTGAACACCTCAAAAGTGTGTACGTAGGGATGCCTACCTGTGAAGTAACTGAGAGTCCGTTGGCTGTTGGCTTCTCGAGTTGCGGGGTGAACTCAACGATGAGATCCATTGCCAGCTGACGTGAAATTCGGAACAGTTCTACGAATCGTGGCTCCGATAGATTAAATGCGTCTTGCGAGTCACGCAAGCGCCGGCGGACTTCCCTCAGGTTGTTCAGCCCTTGGTCTGCCTGCTCCTCCTGGTCTTCCTGCTCCTGTATCCGGTCTTGAACGTCAAGCAGCATCCATGCGTCAGCCATCTTAGAATTCAAAACCCTTGTAATGTTATGTGTTCAAAGCAATGAATCTTCCATTTAAAGACCAAAAATATATGAGTTTACAAATTGCTAATTTTAATTATTATAATTTGTTCTTCTTATTTTTTCATCTTTGACGAACAACAATGTAAGAATAAAAAAAGGATGAAAGTAATAAAAGTAAGCAAAGTAAAAAATAAAAAAGGTTCAATGACAATGGATCACGCATTTGCTTAACAATATATGTAACAAACATTCTACGTTAAAATACGAAGCTCTACCAATGTTAACGCGCGCGAATCTCATTAATTTTTAAATATAACGACTATTACATTTTACTTATAATAAGATGTATAAACCAACCTTGATGTAGTTTTTCTATTGGGAAGCTAAAACTAAAAAGAGATAATCAGTGAAGTCGAAGACGCGGGAGATTGAATAATATTCTCGTGAATTATTTCTTAAAAAATGGTAAGAAATTGCGCGAAATTTAAAAATCTGTAATATTAATAGTATTAGGTGCACTTGGAAATTTAAAACGAGATATTTTCGACTTGAAATAGTCGGTTTTTTTATGGTTTTTAAGCCTTTTTTAGAACTACGATCGTAAGTGAAACCTTTCGATTGCAAACAAACAAAGCCAAGACAGTTGAAAGATAGCGTCGACAGTTAAAAGACAACGCGGCTGTGGAAGGGAGGGTGGCGGGGGGGTGCGGGCGGAGGGCAACATTCCTGCGCGATTTCGATTTGTTTCGCGCGTCGACAGATTCGATACAGTGTTGTCAATACTTACCTCCTTTTGAAGCCGCTATCCCATGGCGCCCGGAACCGGAAAAGCCACTAGATTTTAGTAACTAGAATTTACGTAGAGGAATTTATAATTATACAAATTCTTACCGGATGGCTGTCGAGGTAACTCCAAAGACCGCTAACATGCAGTAGATTCGAACAGTTGAATGTTTTCGCTACTCAGATGCGGTGTAAACGAAATTCTAGTGACTAAATCTAGTGACTTTTCTGGTTCCGGGCTTTCGTTGCGTCACTTCAGTTTTGAATACTCATATGTGTGTGTACACGGGTACACCACAGCTGTGACAGCTTGAATCGAAATACACTGACACTAGTGGTTATTCCATCTTGCGTTGTGCGGAATAAGTAGTCACAACGAGGTGGTCCCGTGACCGTAGCTGCGGATCAGCTTCTCTATACAAATCTAACCTCAAAATACATGACAATATATCTTTCACGGAAAAATAAAAATCATTCAAAGGACATAAAAAATGAAGAATAAAATAAAGTGTTATAACTCGAGTCCGGCTACTTTCCGCAAGGATATAAGCCCAAGGATAAATAATAATAATGGTGAGACCCCTTCGACCTAACCCCCCCCGCGTAGCATAGCGGACGCGAAGCGCGCGTGAGCTGTGAATCCCCGTATTCAAGTAACGGTTATACGTCATCGCCGGTGGCGTGACGGACAGTTCCTGGCAGATTGCGAAGAATCGAAACGCAATTGACACGGGAGGATTGCACATGTACGGAAAAGAATAAAATTTTCAGGATTTGTTGGTTGAAGATTTGCCATGTTTTCATTAACACGACGCATCGGTGCGAGGTGAGAAAATTAAAAATTTATATAAAAATAAACTGACAACGTAAATATACTTACGCGCGTACTGCGTACAGCATGTCAATTTCTCACCATAGTTTGGCAATCAAGTTCTCGTTTGTGACTACGAATCTTTGCGGGATACTAGTGTAATTTTGCATCATAACATGGAGTTATAGAAAATTATAGACTTATACTTTTCGGATGACTGTTAACGTTTATACGTGTCGTTTTATAAGTTCTACACAGTGTTTACAACTGTGATGTTAAGCCGGTTACCATTTTACTTTACTTTACTTGACTTACCGTGAAGTTACCGTTTATTTTTCAAATCTTACCCTAGTCTGATTCCGCTGGCAATTTTCTTAGCTGAGAAGTCTCACGACTCCAAGATTCCTTGATGACCCCTTGCATATGAGGTCAACGATTTGCGGTCGACAGTGTAAGACCTGGACTGAATCACGAATCATTGTTTTCGAGATGAAAAACGCTATCGAGCAGACTATCCAACAGGGCAGGTAGTAAGCAACTCTTTTCACTTTTATCCCCTTTTTTCAACTTTTTTGAAGAAGCGGTCACTCACATCACATTTTTTGTTAATAATTTAGACTCATGTTCCAACAATTAGATTCACATGCTTACAAAATAATTTAAGTAAAGTAATTTTAAATAAATATTCGTAATGCGATATCTCCAAATTTATGTAGCATTTACAAAGATGGTAAGTGACATTTATATTCGGTGCAGTTTACAAGGATTCACCGTGTGAAATTTGGCTCGCCAATTTTGATTTTTTTATTCTTTAGACAATGCATTATTATTATTCATCCAAATGTTTTTTCGAATATTCCACAGCTCTACCAGAGTTCACTTCGTTTACAAAACTTGACCCGTAAAGTGTTCATCATGAAAAGCATTTTTCAAGCTGGTGACCAACCGTCGCCGAGTAATTATTGCAGTAAAAAGAAATTCGACTCTGGGCTATGCTGCCCTCCAAGTCAACGACGGCTTATCGGCTGACCCTGAAGTACAGGCATGTGCGTACGCGTGTCGTTGACACGTCGGATCTAAGGCAGCGTGAAATATAGCCGTTTTTAACGCATAGTTTGTTGTCACAGTGACTAACGTTGACTGTACTTTCAGGAGCCAATATCAGTGTGTCCTCACAAATAAACGTCCCAAGAGAATCGACAGCCTGCGAAACCTTGTTGGAAACAGTCCGCGATCTGTGCCCCCGGCTTCCTGTGCAGTCGGAGGGAATCTTGTTCCGCTTCCGACAACTGATCAACATTGCCGCTGTGAAAATCCACTACGTCTTGAATTTCAGCCGTCAGGACTGAAAACCCGAGCGTGTAGACAAAAGCGACAAGGCTCTCAATGGCCAACTTTTACAACTTTTTATCACAATCTTTCAATTCACTGTTTTCGACGAATCTACGCCACATAGATCGCCAAAATCGAAATTCACATTTTCCATTTTCCAATTGCTGTGACAATTATATTTTTAATTAAAATATCAATTTTTTTGGAAGGTGAAGGCGTTTAGGGTTGTCCGATATCTTCATCACTCACCTTAGTCTCGGTTGCCGCCTCTACTACGGTTCGTGCTGTAAACATCGGACACACCTGCGAACGCCTCACATTTAGCTCTCGTATCGAAATCTACTATTAATTTATGTCCAATTTTTTTAAAAATTGAGAATTTTTTCTGAAAAATTTATAATTGATCGAATAATGGTCCATTTCAATTCACAAAATATTGCATTACTCAAACAACTGAAATTATTGTATCCCAAAATATTAACTATCTGAAATTTGAAATCTAATTTTAGGAAAAATTTCAATGTTCATTGTAATATTAATGATAATAGTAAAGACAATATTGATAATAAATCAATTATTTTAAATAAATTGATATTCTTATTATGATTCTTACATCTGGCATATAGTATACACCTTGATTCCATGAATTTAGAAATAAATACGGGACGCCCCCTGGATACCTTGAAAATATACCCAAAAAAATCCACCTAAAATTTTAGCTCTTAATTTTAACATTAACACGGGGCCCAGAATTCATAAAGTTACATTCGGAAAATGAATGTAATTTTTTTACCCAGTTATTTTTTGTTGTTGTAACTCCGATAAAACTCGATGAAATAATTTTAAATTTGGCACAGACGTTGCTTATACTGTTAGGAAGAAACCCAGAAAATTGCAAATTTATATATTAATTATTTTCTTACATATCACAGGTCAATAAATATTTTCGTAATATTACTCTGAATATTTGAAATATGAACTGATTGTTTTTTTTTCTACAAGTTCTATCAAAAAAATTTCGTTTCAAGGTAATTGAAGATTAATTAAAAAATAATGTTTTAATTTTCATAATTAATGAAAATTCGAAGAGTTTCTGATTTACAAATTTCCTCAATTACCCGGAAAATAACATTTTTTGATAGAACTTGTATAAAGAAAATAATTAGTTCACAAATCAAATATTTGGAGTAATATTACGAAGATATTTATTTATCGGATGTGTAAGGAAATAATGAATACAAAAACTTAAAATTTTCAGGGTTTTTTCCTAACAGTATAAGCAACAAACGTGCCAAATTTGAAATTATTTCATCGAGTTTTGTCGGACTGACAACAACAACGTCAAGGAACTGGTGGAAAAAATTCCATTTATTTGCCAAATTAAAATTTCGGAATTTTGAACCACGTGTTAATGTAAAAATGAGGAGTTTAAATTTCAGGGGTTTTTTTTCTATACATTTGCAAGGTATCCAGGACGTCCCGTATTTATTTCGAAATTCATCGAAACAAGGACCACCGTAATATATATGTATATGTTCTATATATGTGGAATTCCACGCAAACTTTACCAATGAATTACCCCTACCATTTTCGATTTGCTTCAAAACAATTTTTACAATTGTCCCAGTACTAAAACAGACCCCTGGAATTTTTTCAGATTTTTTAATCGACCTATAATAGATATAAGTTATTTTTAATTCCTGGAATTTTTTCAGATTTTTTAATCGACCTATAATAGATATAAGTTATTTTTAATTCATTGGCTGCTTCATTGTAGGTATGTAGAATTAATGATTTGTGAACGATGTAGATGAATTAATATTCGATGGTGAATCATACTTTTATATGCTGTAAGTTCATAGAAGGTGAAATAAATATTATAATACATACCTCTGTGTGATTCGGTGTAGAATTATTTACAGAACTGTAACACAGGGAAAAGCATATTCGGGATAACAATTCATCAAAGATAAAATCGGATTTGCCCGCTTTGTATTTAAGGAGACGTTAAATATATTCAATCGCTCGGAGAAAATTATCATCGAGAGCATACGAGTCAAAAGTTGTCGTTAAGTTCATAATATTATACAAGCAGTTTCACTGCAGTCCAATATTTTGATTCAATTATTGGTATTATTTATTTATTTTCATCTCCTCGGTTTATCCTTATGGTATATGTGGTACACATGCATGTATATCAAGTGTAAGTGGGCCTCGCGTTTGTTACGACTAGCGGCCGGGCAGAGCCCACGGCGCCACCTACCGACTGTACCGACCTACCCGAAACGATCCACGACTGAACGCTTCTCAGCCAACCAGCGGTCTCCGTTGAGTTAGCGGAGTTTCTAGAATCGCAACCCTGGTATAATTTTCGTGAACTGAAATACATCAATGCACTCCACGAAGCATGATGTCTTGTGCTGTACACGATGTGATTGTTGACATTTATCGAAGAATTGGATATAATAATTAAAATTAAAATTGAAAGCAAGTTGACGAAAAGTGTCTACAACGCAAGCCGGACTTATCAAAAGCGTTATTATCGTTATTATTATAGGTATGCACATAATCTCAAAGACTGGAGCTCGTAAGTAAACGATCAATCACATAGGTAAATATTCATTGTCGTTTATAAAATATCGGGTCCATATTCGAACATGATCATCTCCTACTCTTTGAATTGTTCTGAATCAAACATTACTTTGTGGAGTTTTGTGCAATTGAGTCTTTCACATGCCGGCTGACTTTAACTGTCAGCTTGACAGATCCACGCGTTGCGCAGTAGTCTAAAACAGTTTGACAGATCCGCGCGCATGCGCAATGGTCTGGAGCGATAGAATTGTGCTGAAAAGGGAGAAAATCTGTCAACGTGAAACGAGTCACCTCGAAATTACAAATTATCATATCTTAGCTATACGTGCATAGATTCGATTGATGTTAGGCTTAAATGAAAGCTTTTTTTACCCTCATCGTCACAAATAACTCGTAGATCCCCATAATGCCATTAAATACGGTAGAATCGGGAAAACCTTATCCCCCCCACTCCGCGGAAAATTGCCGCAGCTATAGACTCGGTAGAGTCGCTACGTACAAAAAAAAATGTTTTTATGTACTTGGCGCGAGACTCTACCGAGTCTCTTGATAAAATTTAACAATGTCAAATAAAACTAGGATTACATACGAGTAAGTATAATAATATAAAATCATCTGACCTTATATGCATAAGTATATTATTCCCGAATCTTTATAATTTCAAGTCAAGTGTGAGATGAGCTTTTATACAATTTTATCTAATATTATATGGAAATAAAGTTCCTGCATTTGCTGAGTTTTATATACCTGCTACTGTTGTATCAAAATATCCGGATTGCGGTAAGTTAGTGAGTGAGCCATCTTCTGTATCATTTTCGTCAATTTCTCTGTTGTTGTTGATAATGCCTACAGTATTAAGATCGAGGCCTGGGCGCTCATTACTACTCGCAGCATTTTCACCTATGCTGTTACTATCGCTATCATTGTATATTGGCCTCATCCGTATTAAATTCTCCTGCTCGAAATTAGCTGAGCGTGATGCGCCAGATTTTTGTCTTCTCGTTTTATCTGCAAGTAATTTTTTTTCTCCACGCTCTTGGTGCTTAGTGCCCGTTTCTGTTTTTACATTATCTTACCATCCGTGCTTACATCTATAAATGACAGATATTTTCGGTCCTCTAAATAAAACATATAAATAATTTTTTTTCTTCCAATTTCGAATCAAAGTTAGATTGTATAAGGATAACGGCCTAGTTATTGACCAGCAGATCGGTAACGAAAAATGAACGTTATTTTTACTGCTTCAAGTCATACCTAGATGCGGTATGAAAACTTTTTTGTTTACTTTCAATAATTTCCATAATTCTGAAGTTGGGCCCGATCACCTTATAAGTAACATAACTAAAGACTGAACACTTACCGGAAACTCTAATTATCGTCGCCATAAAACACGTGTCATCGTACTTTACGAAGGAAGTGTCACCCTCGTTTTTCGAATCCATGACGTCCTCAATTCTCACAACACTTATAGTCTTATCTACTATCCACTGGACTAGAGCGAACATTTTCTGGCTTTTCACTTCCAGGGCTTACACAATACTTACCTGCCTTGGGCAAGTCAACTGACACTACTCATATTTTGCCTTCAGACTCTGATGACACTCGCGCTCATACTAATCCGATGTTGACTTCGCAGCAAAGGCTCGGGCTGCCCGAGATGGACTCAATAACATTGAATGCTATGATTTTCATAATAGAAACGATTAAGCGTATCGGCTCAGTACTCATTCAGATACCGGGACGCGCACAGAAACGATTATTAATCTGTAGTCTACCACACCAGGTGCCATTGATTCTGTCTGGCTCTTAACTAGTAATCAAATAAGTCGAAACAACAGTGTGAGTTAATTGAAAAAAAAATCATGCCTAAGCGCCCTTTGCTGTTCCAAGACTATTCTTGGAATAAACAAATTCGGTTAAAACGTTTCCTCGTGGATTTGTCATTACAAACTGAAGAGGAAACGAGCGAAGCAGACGTATTCGCACCTTCTGTGGGTACCCTTCATCCTATGAAATTTATCGAACAATTGGCTACAATCATTGATATCGTTAAATCTACTCATGAAAATCAAGTTCATGGTAATAAAATGCTCTGATACGTTTTTTGTTTTTTTTGTCATTTGCAACACCTTTGTAGCGATGAAGATGTACATGATAGTTTGAAAAATAGGAATTCTCGGAAAATATTCATTCCTTTCAAAAACGTAAAAAAATTTTTAAAGCGACTTTTTTTTATTTTATTTTATTTTATTCGTCTTTTCACAATTTTTCTCACTTTCCACATTTTTCCGTGAACTGCTTAATTTGTACAATCTCACCCACTTCGAATTCTGAGTAAAAATCACAGAAATTACTTGACTGATTTTTCACAGATATTTGAAGTGTAAGGGGATTTGACTAGCCGAACTGTGGCATAAGAAATTCTTAGAGTTTAAACGTCCGTGACAGAAAAAATAGGCTACAGGCTAAAACTGTTCGTTCTTACGAGGATATTTCCGTCGGTACAATAGGCATATTAGAATTGGAGATTCTTATACGTTTTCAGCCCTATGTATATAGGTCGATATATCTGAATGCACATCAACTCGTTACACTGGCTGTCATTTCTTTTGACAGACTACGGCCGATGGATTAATGATTGCAAAAACTAATTCAGCGAACGTGCTTAACAATTACAACTCAACAAACGCGAACCAAATTCCAAACGCTGACGAAAATAATTATGGTATTGTTTTACTCTTTTATCTTGAAGTACATTACTCTTTTTAGTCCAACCATGAGACTTATTTCAATGATTATTTTCGCTAGTACACAATGAGGGATTGGCAAATGATGAATCATCAAGCGTCACAGACAATGACTATAGTAATGACGCACAACAATCAGAACCCTTCCAAAAGAGGCAATTTGTTCGACCAACTATACCCAGGACCTCCGACTAACGTCGCTGAATTAATAATGTGCATTACCACTTTGATCTTGCACTACAAGTTATCCAAAGCATGTGTTTCGGCATCCTCAAATTAATATCCATGATTTGCATAACTCCGAATAAGTGTCCGAAAACATTTTACAACTTCAAGAAAGCGTATAAAGATCTACAAGCGCCACTAAAAAAACATTTTTATTGTTCAAATTGTTTGTGCCCAGTCGAAGCTGAACAAGCGGGTAATCAAGCTTTATGCATTCAATGCACTAATATATTAAGAAAAGACTACAGTAGACTCCCGTTAAGTGCTCCCCCGTTAAGTGCTCGCTTTCGTGGAATTTCGACGTTTTCGGCATATTTCGCAGAATCGACAGATCCCCCACTCTTGCGCCGTCTCTCTATGGGTGATGTGGTTTCAGCCACCTATTCTTTTGTTAGTTCTATTATACTGTGTAGTATTTCCGAGAACTAGGAAGCGTAGTGGGGGCTCCATTTAGGTGCGCATTTCTCCGAATTTAGGTTGTTTACAGCCCCGAGCATGAGCACTTAACGGGAGTCTACTGTATTTCATTAAAATTTCAATTATTTCTCAAATAAAATCATTTTTTAAACGTCCAGGATTTTACGAAAAATTAGACCACCGATTTAACAGAGCCTCTACAGAAGGCCATAATTATCGAGATATTTACGATGGTGAAGTTTATAGAGAATTGAGTCAACGGAACAAAATCTTATCAAATCGCAATAATATATCGTTTACATGGTGTACAGATGGGGTCAGTATTTTCAAATCTTCGAAATATAATATTTGGCCATTTTATCTAGCTATCGACGAACTTCCTTACAAGGACAGATTCAAAATCGAAAACGTTTTGCTAGTGGGTTTATGGTTCGGTGAAAAGAAACCCAAACCTTCAACATTTCTGCTTCCTCGCATGTCCGCATTGAGAGATTTGCATCACGGAATCAACGTTTATATACCCAGTTTAAATACACCGATAACAGTCAGAGGAATTAATTTAGACGGTACTTGTGACCTTCCTGCAAAAGCATTGTTCCTCAATATGAATCAATATAATGGAGAGTTTGGTTGTCCAAAATGTAAAGAAAAAGGCAGAATCGTTGATAATAGGAGAATTTACCCATTTACGCAAAATTTGAATATACGCACCGATGCTGAAACACTCACTCATGCATTACAAGCACATGAGTCAAATGTGAAAGTCTATGGGATAAAGGGACCAACAATAATGTCGAAGATAGTTAATAAATGTGTCAACACAACTGCAGTTGATGGCATGCACTGTGTTTTTCTAGGCGTGGTATACGGGTGTTTTGGTTTGATCCGCGATATTCGTACGAACTTTTTTCTATTCATAACATGATGAAAGTTGTTGATGAAAGATTGTCAAGTATAAAGCCACCCGCATACGTTCAGCGGCGTCCAAGATCAATAGAGCGGCATTCCAAATTTTGGAAAGCTTCCGAATTGAAGAATTGGTTCTTTTATTTTTCGTTGCCAATTCTACATGACATTTTACCGAAAGAGTATTTTGAACATTACAAATTACTGGTGCTGGGTATTTCCCTTCTGTACCAGGAGTATATTCACCATATACCGGAGAAATAGTTCGCAAGTGTTAACCATATATTTGCGACAGTATTGCCGGTTGTGACGGTCCTAGTCACAAGACTTGGACATGTAACTAAATACCGTGGCGCAAAACTCTCGAACGTTCTCCCATACTTATCGATGTAACTAATACGATAGTAAAATGGTAGTTGAACCATGAACCAAGTTTCGCTTCACGAATATTCTAGAATATCTTTTAAGAAAATTTCTAACATAATGTAGGTAAAATGGCAAACTTGTCATTTGCGAAAAAAAGTTATTCGGAGGAAACAAATTCTATCATTGCTTCCGTTATCACTTGACTTGCTGTAAGTCCTGGTTTCAAAAAAATTAGGTAAAAAGGTTTCTCACGCTAACAAATGTATAGGTATCACATTACAAGATTGTTAGAATTCGTCGGTAAAGCTGGCCTATAAAATGACCACCCCGCAGTGCTAGTGCATCATTCAAGTTTAAACCTTCTCAGTATACAATTGTTATTGGTGAACACAAAAAATGGACGCAGCTAAATGTCTTGAGCTCATCAGCATTATGCAAAATACCTATGACATTCTGAAAGAGAAATCATTAACTATTGAAATACAAAAATGGATAAGATTCGGGACTCAAAACATCAGACTTTTGAATAAAATCTTGCGAAAATCGGCTTCAATGGTCGGGGAAAAAACAAGAGTTTTGACTACAATAGGAATCTTGAAGTCATTGAAAGCACGTTTTGAGCAGTGTCGAAAAAGGGGGAAAGGTGTAAAGAAATTGCGGAGAAGTGACAGGGTAAAGTGGAAAGATCTGGAGTCAGCTTTCAATGGAAGAATAAGAACGAGATTAATAGCAAATTTGCAGCACAAAGATCTGAAACATTTTCAGGATGACTCAAAAAAGCTAATCATCATTAGATTGAAGAACATTTTGCGGAAAGAAGGAAACTTGAAAGTAAATGTAATTTTGTCCTGTGAATTCAATACTCTGAAAACCGGCGAAATTATCGAAGAGATGAAGTTCTTCAATACCAAAAACGAAGCTATTCTACCAGCGACGAATATTAATGAATGGTTCGACGAGAATGTTACGGAGAAATCATTAGTCAAGATCGAAGACTTCCGGGAAAAGGATTCGGGATGGTCGTTGTCTGAAATTATAAATCTGGCTGTAAATATCAACAAAATTCGTCGCTCTGAACGAATAAGGCGCGACGTCGCGCTCGGCTTCGAAATCGCGCGACGTCCAGCTCGGCTCCAAAACCGCGCAACGTCACGCTCTGCTTGGAAACCGCGCGACGTCGCCCTTGGCTCGGAAATCGCGCGACGTCGTGCTCGGCTTCAAAAACGTTGCACCTCGAGCGATGTGAATTTTTTCAAGAATTTAGGTTGGTGTCACTGATACGCTAGCGGGCACGTCAACGCGCGATTTTCAAATTTCATACATCTTGAATCAAATTGAGAGTTTCGGCGACTTGCTTAAAAGTAATACAGTTATTTGCAAAACCATAACTTGGAGCTAATTGTTCAACTTATAATATAAGGGGGGGGGGGGGGGGGGGGGGGGGGAGGAGGAGGAGGAGGAGGAGATTGATTGATTATTGATCGATCATTTATTGAGCGCTCTGGGACGAATCCCGTCAAGCGCTGGCACATCATATTACATTGTACCAAATTTTTATTACATGTGCATATGATATATATCGTAATCGTGCTGGTTTTATATATAAATAGGTAGTAATTCTAATTTTATCTAATATAATTGAATATAATATAATGTAATATAAATTTTTATAAAAAAATAGAATTTTATGTGTCTAGTGTGTGGTATCATATGATTTAGCCTAGCCCTATCATAACATTAACATTGACATTGACATTGAGCGAAGACTAGTTGGCATATATAAGTGTATTCTGGGTGTGTGTGTGCGTGTGTGGATGTACTAGAGTGTATGTATATTGCATGTATCGACCTATATATCTATGCAAAGCTAAGTGAGGTAGGTTTGATATGCCATGGATCCCTCCTTAGCGTGTCCCGGCATTTGCCCTTAGTCCGCAGGAAAAACCATGGCCCAAATAACCTGGGGAGAGACTCTGTCTAGGTGACTAGATTAGACTAGATTAAATTAGATTACAGGGCAGCATTTTCTTGAGTTTGGCTGGTCAGTAAGTAACTGAAAAAATGATGTTTGAAGGCGACTAGAGTTTTACAGTTACGAATGTCCAAAGGTATGCTGTTCCAGTATTCGGCGCCACCGTGTGTGAACGACTTTTTGAAATATTGTGTCCTACAAGGTTTGATAGCTAGATTCGCGGATGGAGCTCTTGTGTTTCTAATCCCTACTTCTGCTTTACCCTTAAATTTACTTTTCAGATACAGTGGTAGCCCAGTCTTCAGTACGTTGTACATCATACAGCCTAATTGATATTTCTTTCTACCGTTTACTTTTAGCCACCCTATCGTTGTAAAGTAGGGGGTGATACGTTCGTCCCTACGGATATTGTAGATAAATCTACCGCATGAATTTAGGGCTCTTTGTAGCGAGAGCGTAAGTTCGTCAGTCAGATCGAGGTGTATGATGCAGCAGTAATCGATCAGTGGAAAAACCAGAGTTGATACAAGCTGTATGCGTAACTGTTCGGGCAATAGTTTGCGACAGAGGCGTAGTTGACAGGCCGTACTGTATATTCTTTTAGTGACATTGTTAATATGAGGCCTCCAGGTGAGGTCACTCGTTAGCGTAACCCCCAGTATACATAGATTGGAAGAGTACTTGACCCCTGTTCCCCATACTTGGATACATGGCAAAGTAGTTAAATCGAAAGAACTTATATACCTCGTGGAACCAACCAATATCGCTCTGGTTTTACCATCGTTCAATTGTAGCTCGTTATCGGTTGCCCATTAACAAACCGCATCGACGTCCCTGTTGACCCTCGCAATGCCACTAAGGATGTTGGATGGTTCGCACTCGATCATCAGCTGTAGATCATCGGCGTAGAAATTGTAGCTGCAGTTACTTAGGGTATTGCAAAGATCTGAAACATAGATGATAAAAAGCAAGGGTCCCAGAACCGATCCCTGGGGTACGCCCAGCGTCTTGTTGATCCACTCCGATAGCTCCCCATTTATTCCTCTGACAGCCTGCCGCCGCTTGGTGAGATATGAATGAAGAAATTTGAGGACCAGAGGAGAGAAGTTCAGCTTCCTCAGCTTTGTAAGAAGTATGGAATGATTAACCTTATCGAAGGCTTTCGAAAAATCGAAGGAGACCATGATAACAACCTTTCTTTTGTCTATCGCCTGGCGGCAGTAGTCTACAACCCTGATAAGTGCTGTGTGAGTGCTATGTCCCCTCCTGTAGGCCGATTGGAATTGATCATACAGGTTACGTTCCTCAAGATA
The DNA here is from genome assembly GCA_963924015.1 of Macrophya annulata. NCBI lineage: Eukaryota > Metazoa > Arthropoda > Insecta > Hymenoptera > Tenthredinidae > Macrophya > Macrophya annulata. The sequence goes on from OZ001260.1 coordinate 14,874,358, forward strand.
GTCAGAGATTTGGTCTGCCACAAGCCTCTCGAGACACTTAGAGAGTGCACACAGAATCGAAATGGGTCTGTAGTCATTGCATGACCTCGGAAATTTCGTTTTAGGGAGCGGCACAATAACAGAATTTTTCCATACTGAGGGGAATACTCCGTGCGAAAGCGAGAAGTGGAACAGGTGCTCTATCATGGGCAAGAGGATAGGTAGACTTTTCCGAAACACATCAATTGAAATCCCGTCTATGCCGATTGCGTTCGATTTAGAGTGAAAAATGGCTTTGAGGACCTTTTCGGTTACGATGTTGTAGAAATGGAACTTATTGTCATCGAATGGTTCTACTGATTCCAGACTAAAGGTTTCAGGGGCCACTTGACGACCGTAACCGACCTGTGTGGAATCGGAAGACGCAAAGTGTTTGTTCAATTCTGAGATCGATAGATGCAAGCTACGCAGCGAAGATTTCGATTTGACAAGTCCTAGCCTCCTGAGCTTTGTCCACACCTCTGACGGTGATTTCGAGGTGCCGAGAGTCGTGATGTAAAACTCATTTCTGGCGCTGTCGATTTTAGCCCTGACTAAATTCCGAAGATGTTTGAATTTTTCATGAAGTATCTGGCATCTCTTTCTCTTCCAGGCTCTACGTGCCCGGTTGCGCTCATTCATTAGAGCCCTCATCTCTGTTGTCAATCAGGGCGCAGGGGCCCTATTAGGTTTAGTCTTGGTCCTAACTAAAGGTGCATGCCTATCCAGACAGGTGGTCACAGTGAGATTCATGTACTCGACTTTCGAGTCAATGTTATCACTACAGAAGAAGGATTTGCAATCTGCGCTACTCAAGTCTTCCAGAAAGTTGTCAATCAAGAAGTTTTTGAAATCTCTATAGATTATGTCTCTCGACTCCTCTCCTACTCCTACTTCAAGCACAACGTAGATGAGGTCATGGGCGGACAGAAATGATACGTCTAATTGCCCAGATGCAACTATCTCCTCAGGGCCGTCAACAATACAGTGATCTATCCACGTCGAACTATTCTTGAGATTATGCGTCGGCTGAAACGGAACGAGATGAAGATTGGAGCTATTTACAAAGTTCCATAGTCGATCGCGCATTTTGTCGCTATCGTATGCCTGTGGCCGAGATTGAAATCACCTATGACAACATGGTTAGAATAATGCACGAAGAATTGCAAAAAGGAGTTTTCGAAATCAATAAAATAGGCCGTGTCAGGGGGCCGATATACCACGCTTAACATAAGCTTCTCTGTCCGAGACACAGCTATTTCGGCGATGATAAACTCAGGCTTACGACAATATTCTCCCCCCGAGTCCTGAAGTATACGTGTCTGATGATTGCACTTTACATAGAAGCCTACGCCTTCACCTATTTTACCTACTCTGTCACATCTGTATAGATTGTAGCCCTCCAGGTCAACAAAACCGTCCGTAATGTTAGGAGTGAGCCAGGTCTCGGACATGCAGATTATATGATAATCAGATCCGGCAAAAAATTGTTTAAATTCAACAAAGTGATTAGTAGCTAGAAGGTTTTGGCAGTTTACATGGCAGATTTCAAGATGTTGGACATTAGAACCCGATGTTGCAGTACTAGCCATAGTGAGTTCTACTAATCTTATCCTTCGATTTGTTAATTAGTAATGGGCACTTTTGCCATCGAGAGCAGAGTGCTTATCGTCTCCGAGTTTTGCCTTGCAACAGTTATGGCATTTAGGATGCCCCTTGACGGAATTTTTAATGGGCAGGTTTTCATTTCGTGCTCCCCGGCGCAATGACCACAACGAGCCTGTGCCTTACAATCTTTCGCGAGATGCCCAAAACCTAGACACTTAAAGCATTGGAGCACCTTGACATGGTTATCAAATCTGCATGCCGAGTGGCCTATATAGATTCGGTTCTCATCCTTTAGCGAAGACCAAGTGCCGTGGGATACCTCTACTACGCAGCTAGTGTAGGCCTTATTTTCTTTGGGAGGATAGATGTATACTACTCTAAGTGCCTCATCATTTTCACCGTCAAGGTTGAGCGCGATGAAATCCGACCTAATATCGTCTTTGCTTAAAGTGACTGGGATACCATGAAGAATTAGCCTAGGATTGAACTTAGCGTCCTCTTTTACCTCCAACCCAGCCTCAGCGAGGGCCGGAAGGGCCTTCACTTTATCCAGATCTACTGATCTAGCCTCAATCCTAACGCTACATTTACCCGCACTACGGATGTTTTCTATCTTTAGCCGCATTTGTGATTCTTCATTCTTCTTCATAATTGGGATATTTATCCAATGCCGTCTTAGGCCATCTCAGGGCCCTTGGGCACACGGAGAGTTTTGGGCCTTTTTAGAACATAAAAAAAATGTGAAGGATAACATCAGTTTGTATCTTTATTTAGTGATTTTATTGGTTATTGTGGCTAGCTTCATACAAATCGAATATAAGTGAACTGTTGACTATTCTGAGAATTGCACGTACGTTTATGATGATGGTTTCTTCCTGGATTTTTGTTGTGCAAAATCTTCTATTATGTCCTCAAAGTCTAATTCTTGACGAATATCACTTTCTATGGCCATGATTGACAAATTGGTAAGACGTTCTTGTAGCATAGTCGTTCGTAATTCATTTTTGATTCTTTTAAGCCGTGAAAATGAGCGCTCTCCACTACAATTGGCGACCATCAAGCAAAGAAATATCCTTGTAGCGACTTCCACATTCGGAAAAATTTCTTCTAATTTTTCTGCTTTGATTAGAGTATGTAAGGCTGAGATACTAAAGTCCGCCGATTCATTTACAAGGTTTTTCAAGTACTGCCTTAAATGAAAACATTCCGATTTGAGCTCATCAGCTTTAATGTCTTCGTGATAGAATTCTGCAAATTCTTTGCATTTATTTGTCAACTGGTCAGAATCGATTGTTTTCAACTGAGAAAAAAAACTGAAACGTTTGTCAACTTCCTCATATGATTCCGCACGTTGCTTTAAATGAGCATCCAATGTGTCGATTATAGGAAGAAATGTTTCTTTACGAAATTTTTCTGTGCCACTCAACTGTACAGTCTCTGATGGTCCTTCCAAAAAAGTAATGCGTCTGCTGCGAATTCTTTTTCTTTGAGAACTATCTTTATAGTCAGCATTTGGATTTTTTTCTTTGGCAGCCAATTCGTATTGATCGAAATTACTTCGTGCGCTACTGATATAATCGGCAAGAAATGCAAAACGTTTTGTTGCAACGTCCATTGTCATGGTACTGTTCTGTAAACTTAGGCTTGCTTTATTGATGATTCGCAAAAGATCATTCCATATCTCTGTTAGGAGAATGGTCTCCAATTTTTCCATTTTTTTGGCAAGGCTTTGAGCTTTGTTTCTTGTGTCTCCTGGTTGATCGGTGTTTCTGGCAATTGATGTTAAAGCTTCGGAAATATGATTATAACCATTTTGAAAAGCATTAAGAGCATCAGCTCGTTCAGACCATCTGGTTTCGGAGAGAGACTTCAGAACTTTATTTGCACCTAGGCATTCTGTTAAAATTTTCCATCGATTGGTTGAAGCCGAAAAAAAATTAAAACAATCTTGGATTAGTTGAAAGTATGCTACTGCTTCTGAAACACATCCAACTGCTTGAACACCTACTAAATTCAGTGAATGAGCGGCACATGGGACAAAAATAGCAAATTCACATTTTTCTTCTATTCTTGCCTGAAGACCAGAATACTTTCCAGCCATATTTGCTGCATTATCGTAGCTCTGTCCGCGACAATCTTTTATTGGAATATCAAGGTGTTCCAAAAAGTTTAAGACGGTATCTGCTATGTATTGAGCTTTATGCTCCTCCATAGGTGAAAATTGCAAAAATCTCTCGATAGGCTCTCCGTCTTTTACGTATCGAGCGATGAAAGTCAGTTGGTCAACATGGGAGAGATCTGGTGTAGAATCCTGATTGAGTAGTATTTTACACCATTTAGTTCGTTAATAATTGTCGTTAACACTTGCTGTCCCATTATATTGCCTGTGCTGTGAACTGTTCTCATGCTCCATCAGTAAGTTACTTATATGCTTCCAATCTTTATATCCGTTTGACGAACTGAAATTATTACCCGTAGTATTGTTAAACAGACGGCAGCAATAACAATATACAGATTTCTTCGACGGCGAATATAGAAGCCACTTTCTGTCTACACACTCACAATTCGTCAATTTGCGAGTGAAAACAGTTCTAGTCAAGTTTCTGGTCTTTGTTTTACCGCTCAGATCAGGAAAACTCGTGGAAGTTTCGGAGAAGTCACAATGTTTATTTTGGAAAAACTCTAGCCCTTTACGAATCCAAATATCGCGTACTTCGTCCGTTAAAATTTCATCACAGTACGTACCTGGGTCGTCAGATATATTTTCTAAAATACTGATAGTTGGTAAGTCGCAGTAGCTTGAACTGGAAGATGCAGGCTGTGAGGTGTGTGTGGCTATCTTTATATCTGGAGTTAATGAGTTTAGATCACTAACATTATCTTCTATGTTAAACATGGGCCCCGTTTCTGAGCTTTGAAATTTAGAAGCATCTTGGGATGATGATTCTGAAAAATCAGCCTGTCTGTTAGTTTCTTCGATTCTGAAGAACGAGGTTAGTTTAGGTAGTTTGATGATATTTTCTTTTTGAGCTGCAACTTTCTTTCTTTTTTCTGCACCACTTAAATATGTTCTTTTCGACATAATTAAAGGAGACTACCAAACTACACGCAACGACACAACACTATAATAAATTTACTTTATAATCAATCCAGGATAAATGGGCAAGTAAACGAGACGAATCATTAAAGTTCGAGACATACTGTCAGGAGAATCCCAAACCATTCGATAGCTTGCACCTTGCGCCATCTATACGCTATGCACGTAACTCTGGCGCGGAGCGGCAGCGCCATCTCTCGGAATTGCGTTCAAACGTTGGAGTCGTGGAAACTAATATACCGTGTAGAAATGCATGTATTCATACGGATCGACTTTTTTTTATTAAATAACGTTTTTTTGCTTCGATATTCATAGATTCTGCATAGAAAATTGGACAACTCGGTGGGTAGGTAAATCTGAACATTACCCTAGCTACAGATACCGCTAACGTAGGTGACCGCTAGATGGCGTAATTTTAGTTTTGCATCTGCCTTGATAATACAGCTAAACGATAAAAATATAAGATTAAAAAAAAACTGGTTCGGTTGCCCTGATTTTTTGTAAATGACGGAGTCGGAAATTGGGGCCCCGCGGGGCCCCTATCAAGCCGCGGCCCCTGGGCACGTGCCCCGGGTGCCATTATGGAAGAGACGAAACTGTATTTATCCACCAAACCGGTTTTAGGGGCCAAAACAAATGTTTGGGTATTTTGGATTCTGACTGTAGGCCCTTTCGGCACTTGTATTTTGGGACCAGACGATTTGGATGATGATTTCGCGACCTCTGCAAAAGACCTGCCTTCTCCTGTATTACCAAGGCTCGCCTCGGGTTGATGTCCCTTCACTATGGCTGCAAGATCAGGAAGATTCTTTTCTACTATCACCGGAACATTTCGCTTCAGGGCAGAATTCACGGATTCGACACAGGACTTAGTAATACCTTCGCATGCTTTGAGGACAGCACGCTAACACTCGTCAGCTGTCGCGGACGCCGCAGCTAGTTTGGCATAGGCCGAAGATACAAGGCTGAAAGCCGTTTGATAGTCTATTGCTACCTGGTTAAGAGCCTGTTTCTCATCAGAAGTTAATTTGGATGACTTTATTAGCCTTGAGAGTGTGCCGTCATGTACACTCATTTGGGAGCGCATCTCTCGAAGCTTGTTGTAAGAAATGGGTTGTTCGCCATCAGGTCTGAGAGGGCTGGAAAAACGATAATCGTCAGAATCAAGATCTGATTCTAGCCTACCGCGTCGAGGCGAACCCCTAGAGATCGGGCAACCCGCATTACTGGCATTACCAACAGTGTTTGACCGCGTCGCTCACTTATCCGTCATCCTGCTATTACCTTATCGACCCCGAAGGGTACAGCACTGATACAAGCTGTCAGAAATTAACAATGATCGATAAACACGTCGATACCATTGGATACTTATCGATCGATCGATCGATAATTAAAGGAAACCGGCAGATGACGCCAGCAGGCGTCAAGCTGAGATGATACCAACGTACGGTGGTTCCTGACTCGTCACAGTAATTTGAGGTTAGACGTGGATACGAAAAGTACAAACGAGAATAATAGGAAAATCAAGGCAGGAAGGTACCTACCTTTATTTCTGCGAAGCTTAGTGGATGCTGATTAGACAGTCTACCGAAGATTTCCACCTCTCTAGCACAAGAAACACAGAACGACAAACCACACTCTCTGAAAGACGCTTCAATCTCCCAAAGAGAGAGAGGGAGAGGGAGAGGGAGAGGGACGGGGAGGGGGAGGGGGGGGAGCGGGAGAGGGGGAGAGGGGGAGAGGGGGAGAGGGGGAGAGGGGGAGAGGGGGAGAGGGGGAGAGGGGGAGAGGGGGAGAGGGGGAGAGGGGGAGAGGGGGAGAGGGGGAGAGGGGGAGAGGGGGAGAGGGGGAGAGGGGGAGAGGGGGAGAGGGGGAGAGGGGGAGAGGGAGAGGGAGAGGGAGAGGGAGAGGGAGAGGGAGAGGGAGAGGGAGAGGGAGAGGGAGAGGGAGAGGGAGAGGGAGAGGGAGAGGGAGCTCAATAGACATATTTATTCACCATCAAAGAGGGACAGATAATATTATTGAAAAGGTAACAGAAGATATTGTAGAAAGAAAATGTAGTATAAAAGTTATTATTGGTCTATTGCATCGTAATAAAATGGCCAGAACTCTTCTGTAATTACTCTTTTTTCACATGATCCCTGAAGATCTCTTAGCTTATCTACATCGATTTTAATTGTTTCATGATAAATTCAACATGATATCTACGAATGGATATGTACATACTTACATGTACTTAATTTCAAACTGTGTACCAACAACATTAAATAGGCATTCGAAAAAAGACTATTGAACCAAATTGGTTGTCAGGAGTCCCCAAACCATTAGCATATATGTACTGCAGGCCGCAGGGTCAGTTTTCTCAAAGCAATATCGTGAGGAAAGTACCCATAATATGGCAGAGTATGTGCGACGAGCGTATTCACCCATACGTTATTGTTCATGTACTATCACTTACGTCTTATAAATACATTGTAACGTGGCAGATTTTCACTCTGCTACGGACCATCGCCTTCCTTCCCATACCTAGCTCTTCGCGTGTGTGTTATCTTTTTCTCTTCCCAAGGCAAGGTGATAATCCCTAGTTTTAGAAACATTTCTCTGCTGTAAGTCCTTGTCAGCAGGTGATGTCTCCGATGGACAACGTGGGATACCAGAGACGTCAAACACGGGCAAGGACAGACGCATGCAAAGCCTCGTCGGAGATGCCTGTGTCTTGGTGTCCGATTTAAACGGACTACGTTCAGCCTCCCGTTCAGCCTTCAGGGTTGTACCTCCCAGCCTACCTCTGCCTCGCCTAGCTATGTCGTCTTACCTCCCGAGCCAACCGTGACGTCACGACGCCGGGACATGGGTACTCTTCGGCGTGTGCCGAGCAATTAGCGTCCGGCATGATTACCGACACCTGTCCGCACGATAATGAGGAGACGGAAGAGAAGCTCTGGCCATCTTTGGATCTACCGCGTGCCTAGACACTTCGTGCTTGCGTATCGCTTACCGTTCTGCTATCTTACCTTGCCTTTTCTGTACCTTTTTCACTTTTCGTTTACGTTCTCTTATATCTATCTTTTCTTTTGGATCGCTGTGATCAAGATTCACTTTTACCTTAATCCGTAGATTAGTTTATTAGGTTCTAGTTAACCGTTAACTGTCAACTCCGCTGTGTGTGAGAGTGTGAGTGTGTGTTGCCGTGCCGTACCGCTGCCGCAGGATTATCGCTGGAGAGCAAGGTAGGCTTCAAGCCAGTACTGCGATCACCCGTCTTTCGCCAGTTTTTGATTTATTATAGTCAGCTTTTCCTATCTTTGCCTTTCACTTATTTCTTTTGAATCTGTGGTAGTTTTGTTAGTGCCTTTTGGCAGTTAACGGGGGTCGAAGTACTGACTAGTAGAACATTAGTGTAGTTTTGGGCCTTTAGCCACCTCCACCTGACTTTTTCTCTTGCCTTGGGAAAGCGCGCTGTGCCCGAAGCCGAAGCTCCGAGTGCCAGCCGTCGCGTGTGAGTGGGTGAGTGCGGGTGCGTGTGTGTACGACTGTCGCCAGCGGTGTGGCCTAAGTGTGTGGTTACGTCGCTGAGTCGGCATCGTGCGAGTGTGTACTCCCCTCCCCTGCCGTCTCGTACCGCGTACCGAGCCATAGTCTCGCTGTACGGCTGAGCCGTACCGAACGGCTTGTGTACTCTACCTATTGTATCTACTGCCGTCTTGTATCGCACCGGTCGTGAGTTCGATCCCGCCGAGTGCCTAGTTTCTCTTTTCTTTTTTTTTATTTTTACTTATCGTACCGGATTGTACGTTTTGATTTTACAAAATATATCAATTTGTTTTATTATCGTACTGACTGTGTTTTCTTACGCCCCCACGTTCCCCTCTACTACTGAGTAGTCGAGTCTTTGACATTAGTAGTCTATTTTTTTTTTCCATTTTCTTTGCGTTTAAGTTAATTCATTTGGTTGTTTTCTTTTCTTTTCGTACGGTTTTGAGTTTCGTGGCACCTTTAGGTGCCTGGCGCCCAACTTATCTTTGTAGAGTCGTTAGTTTAGTAGAAAAAATCTTAGTAAAGGTGATACGTTGGAGTCAATTGGACGTGATTCCTTTTTCTGCCTATTTTCCCGGGGTAGGAAAAAGTGCTCGTTACAACATACACACGCTACTGTAATAGGCTTCCCCTTTATTATAGCTTTAAAGAACTTAGCCTATGCATTATACTCTTCTTTCGAATTATTAATTATTCAAATTAGATATTGATCGGCTCATCGATATTGTTTATACATTTATTGATAGATCTCAATCTATGTATAGTTTTATCTCGTATAGTATATCATATGATATTATACATATCCGTTAATCCAACGAAAGGTTAAGCTATCAATGAAAATATGAATAATATTAATAAATCGAGTAATATCTGAATAAAAAAAAGATCACTTTCAATCAATTTTGGCTCGAACATGGAAATGACCGACAATTCTCGGAAAGATTCTATGAAAAACAAGAAAGTCAACAACACCCGTATTCATGTAAAACTTAAGGTAAACATACATGCGTAAAGGTGAAACGTCAACGATGCGCGCGGGACAAAAGAGACAAATTTTTATATCGGGCTCATTGGTTCCCGGGATTCCGATGTGTACGTTTCAATTGTGATAAGCAACCAAGTGATATTTCGTGATTGAAAAAACGGAGCTCAAAATGGATGGTGAGTGGGTTTTTCTGTAAAAAAAATTCGTTGAATAATTTTAATTGTCTCACCCTTAATCATTTCGCCTGCAGATTTTAATAGTTGGTATTTAGAACAAAATGCACCGAAGAAAATCGAACCTCAAAGTTCTGAGGGTGATAGACGATATGGTGCGTATTATTATCACTGTAGACTGAATTCGGGTTCTGCATGGTTATTTTTCATATTCGGTTAGTGAACAAAATAATAATTTGCCCGTATTTTTTTTTTCAACTAAACAAAAATTGGCGTAAATGCAACAGATTGAGTATATATATATATATATATATATATATATATATATATATATATATATATATATATATATATATATATATATATATATATATATATATATATATATATATATATATATACATATATATATATATATATACATATATATATATATATATATACATATATATATATATATATATACATATATATATATATATATATACATACATACATATATATATACATACATACATATATATATACATACATACATATATATATATACATACATATATATATATACATACATATATATATATACATACATATATATATATACATATACATACATATATATATATATATACATACATATATATATATATATACATACATATATATATATACATACATATATATATATACATACATATATATATACATACATACATATATATATACATACATATATATATATATATACATACATATATATATATATATATACATACATATATATATATATATATATATATATATATATATATGTATGTATATATACATATATGTATGTATGTATATATACATATATATATATATATACATACATATATATATATATATATATATATATATATATATATATATATATATATATATATATATATATATAGGCAATATTTTTTTTTGTTCTGTCCTACCTCAAACTCTGATTATTTATGAGAAACAAAAAATATTTCCGTTGGAAAAAAAATTCTAAGTAAATTAGAGGCTCCACTCTTTCAAAAATTCGATTTCCCATATAAATAAGACGAAAAAAATTTTTTTCGGTTCAACTCGATTTTTCAGTGTTCAAAGAATTTTTTTTGGAAAAAATGAGTATACAGCTTTTGTAGGGTATTAAATTTGCTACAAAAAAGTTTTTCTGAGCAAACGCTGTCCGACCAACGGTTTTCGAGTTACAGAGCTGGAAAGGTTTATGTTAATAATAGCTAACAACAAATTTCCTTCGAATTGAAACTTATTGATCTTAGATTAAATATTATCTTACAACAGACGCTATAAAGCTAGTACATTAATAATTTTTTTTCCAATTGTGTCAATAATTTTGAAAAAATTTTTTCATCAGACCATATTTATCGATATATATTCATTTTTTCGTGATAATTCGATATGACATGCCTTGATTACGTAGGGTAATAATCATGCCTCAGTTCACAATTTTACCTGTTCAAACTTCTTGGAGCAAGAAAAATTCTAAAAATTTATAACACGTTCAAAAATTTTTTAGTCAATTTTTTTTGATATTTTGTCCTAAATCCGAAAGTACTCGAGACACAACAACTCAAGTAACGATGATTCTCCGAGTTCCAGTCGGAAAAATTGTTGAAATAATATTTAAAAAAATTCTTTCAAAATTATTGAGATAATTGAAAAAAGAATCTGAAAAAATTGTAGTTGATTGAAGATGAAAAAGTAAACAAATCTTCTTTCTTGATATATTGCAAAGGCCCCGTAGTTCCCAAATGGAGCCCCTCCACTCATCTGAGTCCTGACCGAAAATTGCAGAAACAAAATTTTCAGAAAAACTTTTGAAAAAATTCTAGCTACCCCAGTGTAAGCCTATGCAACTTTTCACTCTCTTGACATTTCCTCTGAAACCCCATAGTTATTGGATTACGTATTTTTTTCTGAAACATGCGTTTTTTGACCAAAAATGCAATACTGGGGCAAGAAAAAATCGCATGAAACTTTCTAAGGAACGAAAATGTAGGTTTTGATATCCCTTTCAAGTTGACCATAGAAAAAACCGAGGTCAATTTTTTCCCTAAGCTATGCAATCAATTCTCGGCGGCTGAAAAAAAGCCGAAAAACAGCCATGTTCAAAAATCCGTACCGGGGCCAAAAAAAAATCGTAGAGGATTTTTTAAATAATCAAAATGAAGGTGCGTCTATCTCCTTCGAAATGCCACGTGGGAAATTTGATTATCTCTATTTTTGAGTCCGCTATCTTACTTTTAGTGCGGAAAGAGATTTGGACTGGTGTACCCAAACTTTTGGCCTGTAGTGTATATATTAGGGTGTTTTTTTTTAGAATTTATTTTTTTTTTTTTTGTTTGGGGTCTCGAGAGCTTCCTTTGGGTATAAAAAAAATTCCCTCATTTGGAAAAATTTTCAATTCCGAGTATAGACCTGCCTCAAACAGGGGTCCCCTTTTCCATTTAAATAACACGGGGTAAAAAATTTTTTCTCTCTAACAATGATGAAAATTTTTTCAGAGGTAATTTTTGTAGGCAATTTAATTCTCTACAAAATTGTTCTGGTATAAAATTTTTGTCAGTCTAACGGTCTCAAAGTTATAGGCTCCCAAAGTTAATCATTTTTTGTACGGCTCTGAATAATACAGAAATAACTTTATTTTTCTTATTTTCATCTTTTATTATCAATTTAGGAAAAAACAAAGTTATTAATCACTGTTTTAGTATATTTTTATATATTTAAGTGGACCATTACCCTAAAAATATAAAGAAAATCTTGAACATTGAGATTTTTTGTTTCGATTTTTCCCTTAAGATCACGAAAAAAATTATATTTTTTCTAAAACTTTGATTTACTGATATTACACTCATACTATTGATTTTTTTTTTTATCAATCTATAACCTTAGTTGTCGGTTGATTTTTGTATATACACTGTATATGTATATACAAAAATCAACCGACAACTAAGGTAATGAATTGATAAAAAAAAAAATTGATAGTAGGGCAGAGTGGTCCCAAACCGACCGGTCGTACCATACCGACCCCCCATGTTTCTCAGAGATGGCACGGCCGGCCGAATTGTGAATGGTGTCAGTGCAAAGCTGTCACGACAAAAAATTTGAACGTAGATAATCATCTTCAATTTTTATTGTATTCTCCGGTTATTGCGTCATATTGGTTTTGACAAGAGTGAGATTCATTTTTCGGGTGGACGGAACGGATGATAAAAGTGTCTTTTGTTTGTGAAAAAATCGGAAGGTATGTTGTTTTGATCACTTATGGCCTCAGCTTCGACGCACGCTATGGAAATTAGATCGTCTCTATTGCCATAATGAACAGTGAACCTTTATGTGAAAAAAGTTGGAGTGGTCCGAAACCAACCCCCCTTTTTAATTGCACCGCAATTATTTATAGGTTGTTTTTGAGGTACAAAAAGTGATTAAAATTGATGAAAAATCATTTCGCACATGTTTTGTCTAGAAATGGTACGAGCATTCAATCGTAAAACCGATTGAAATCTTTACTTATTACCTTGTTCATTCATTTTTGTTTTCTGAAAAAAGACCTTGAAATGTATTCAATAAAATCAAAAATTACTTCAGTTAATTCCAAATCGTAGGGTCTTACTTAAAAATTATGATGAAAATGCAAAATTTTGCTGTTTCTCGCGATTCGCTGCAAAAAAACTAGAGGGTTGGTTTCGGACCACCATTTTTGAACACGTCGAAGAGACTTTTAGACTTTCACTTTTGTTTCGGTATCTCCTACTCAACGACACCCACAAACCTCCGCAACTGGCGTGAAGCAAAAAAATTATCCCTCTACAGAATACAACTTTCAACTCGTCAAGAAAATTGATTTTGGGCACTTTCATGGCCTTTGCCATTGGGCGGTCGGTTTGGGACCACTCTCCCCTATGAGTGTAATATGAGTGAATCAAAGTTTTAGAAATAATATAATTTTTTTCGTGTTCCCAACGGAAAAATCGAAAAAAAATCTCAATGTTCAACATTTTCTTTATATTTTTAGGGTAACGGTCTACTTAAATATATAAAAATATACTCAAACAGTGATTAATAGCTTTGATCTTTCCTAAATCGATAATAAAAGATGAAAATAAGAAAAATAAAGTTATTTCTGTATTATTCAGAGCCGTACAGAATATGATCAACTTTGGACGCCTATAACTTTGAAACCGTTGGACTGACAAGAATTTTATATCAGAACAATTGTATAGAAAATTAAATTTCTTACAAAAAATACCTCTGAAAAAATTTTTGTTATTGTTCGTTAGAGAAAAAAAAATTTTTTTGTAAAAAAATGGAAAAAGGGAACCCCGTTTGAGGCAGGTCTATACTTGAAATAAAAAATTTGTCCAAATTAGGAAATTTTTTTGATACCCAAAGGAAGCTCTTGAGACCCTAAGCAAAAAAAAAAAAAATTTATTAAAAACACGGGTTGCGGGCTGCTGGCTCTTGGTAGCGGCGGGATTCGCGTCCACCGCCTAGATCCCACGTAGCGGAGCGTCCTCGACACTCCCCCGCACCCTCCTGGTCGTCGGTTTAGCATCGTGGCTCCGAGCCGTCGAGAACCCCTGTGTCGTCTGATCGTCGCGGAACTGTGCGACAGCCATACTGCTCGCCCCTATGCCGGTGTCGCGGCGCGTCGGATAAACCGGCCGCCAGTCCCTAAGAGAGAACGTGCCCCTCAGGCGAAAAAATGAACAAAAATAATCAGTTTCATGGCCTATCTTCGCTTGTCACGGTCACCAAACGGAGTCGGTACGGGTATCGAGTCACACTCATTCACGCACACATTCATTTCCTGGTCACAGTCACTCATTACAGTAGACTCCCGTTAAGTGATCATGCTCGGGGCTGTAGACAACCTAAATTCGGAGAAATGCGCACTTAAATGGAGCCCCCACTACGCTTACTAGTTCTCGGAAATACTACACAGTATAATAGAACCATAGACATAGAGCATGGACTGCGCATTCCCTATACTGCCTGTGGTAATGCAAAAAGTGAGAGAGAAGGAAACAACACGCGGCTACATCTGTCTCTCTCTAAGCATTTGACGTTGTTGGCTAGAAAGAGACAGATTTGGCCGCGTGTTGTTTCCTTCTCTTTCTATGAAGTGAGCGATTCTCGGTCCGAATGCGCAGTCCATGCACTATGTCTATAGCCGTGTTCGACGGACTCGACGAAACGCTGGAAAAAAACGCGCATGCGCCTAACACATTTATTCGGCGACTCGCGCACGTGCTGATGTTTGGCGCTTTTTTTGAAATGCATTGCATTTTCGGCGACTCGCGCACGTGCTGTTGTTTGGCGCTTTTTTTGAAATGCATTGCATTTTATTTGGCGCCTCGCGCACGTGCAGGTGTTTGGCGCTTGTTTACATCTGCCGTTTGTATCTAAATTAATTTTATTTTCAACTTTTGTGCTTCAGTTAAAATTAATTAATAAGTGAATAAATAAATCATGTCCTTCAAACACTTGTTTTATGATCCCGAGCTGCAAACAATTTATTCAATGTTTATCACATCCGAAGATCGTGATAGAATAAAATCAGGTAAATATGCAACAAATAAAATACGTAACCTATCGATTTTAATCGTGGCTGTGGCTAGTGGCCACCAAACAACTCAAATAAAGTAGCATTCAAATTTTCGAAATTTTATCTACGAGTAGAGTTACTTCAAGTATTACCCGTTATTCGTCAAAATATTTTAATCTTAATTTTTCAAATACTTGCAAAAATAGACTCAACATGCTAAAGTTTAAATAAAGTTTTAAAATCCTCATATTCCCACGAGGTGCCCGTTTTGCCCCCGCGCCCATTTTGCCGCACTCACCCCTACATTTTTCTAGAAATAAAAAATTTATTTTGGAAGTTCAAAAAATAGCGTTTCAAACCATTATTAAATAGTTATATGTATAGGTATAAATTTTCAATTGTAAAGCGCAAATCCCATTTTCCATTTCAAATCACCTTTCAACAATGTTATGGGGAATGGGTTTCTGTCCAAGCTACAAAGCTTTAATACCGTCTACGAGATTGCAAAATCACTCGAAATCTATAATCGAGAATGTATTATTAACTATTTTGAAGTTATGATTCGATTGTTCACTAGGGTAGACCAATTAAAAAAATTGTTATTCACTCCTAATATTGATATTCAGAGGACACTCATCGCTTTTTTTCATTTTCCATTAAAAATACATGATAAATGTTCTGATGGCACTTTTCGATTTTTATATCTCAAAAATTAATATACTTCAAAATATTCTGCACAACTTTTTTTGTTCATAGTTGAACGTTCTCCAAAAAAGGGCTCTTGGTCTTTTTCGACGAATCTTACTGTTTCCAAGTTATTACGTGTTATTATATGGTTATTAGTCACGACTAACTTTGAAACAGTTGTATTCATGTAAAAAGACCAAGAGCCCTTTTCTGTAGAGCGTTCAATTTTGAACAAATGCAGCTATGCAAATTCTATTTAAGTGGATTAGTTCTTGCGATATAAAAATTTCAAAGTGCCACAAGAACATTTCCGATGTATTTTAAATTTTGAAAAAAAAATATTGATGACCTAGGTCTAAATATTAATATTAATAGCTGATTTTTTCGAGGCTCGTTATTCGATCATAAATAACAAGTTTCTGAGAGTAACTGTTTAACGAAAAACATTCTTCAGGATTTTCCGTATTTTTGCAATCTCGTAGATGGTGTAGATCAAGGTAGATTTGATTTGGGCGGGTTGCGCTCATTGAGACTTGGAATGGAAATAATTACAATTTTATTCAGCCCAGAATATATTCATCAATAATTTATAGATAAAAAATTTGCTGCCATGATGTTTGGATTTGCAAAAAAGGCCCATGCAAGTACTCATCAAGCAGTATCGACTGATAGGGTACAGCAAGTTTTGCAGAATGTGACTCAGATTCAGCATAACCGTTCCAATGTTCCTATTCAAGACAATGCCAATCAAAATGATGTCCATGAAGAACAGCATTTTGATCATAACAATGCTGAACTGGATGAAAGTAGGCTTGATTTTTTGGGTGATATTGAACAGCAAGCTGGTTCTGAAATCCTTGATGTCGACAATCAGGATGATCAGTTGATTCTATATAATGAATCTTCAGAACAATCAGATGTCAACGATGCTATGGTGGCTGAAAACTTATCTAACTTTCGAGATGATTGTAATCAGCTGCAAAACGGACTATCTTCGAAAAGCCGTAAATTTAACTACGATAAACAAAAAAACTCATTACCATCTAAATCTAGCGATTTCGATTGGCAACACAAAGAAATAAGTGTACTGATCGAAACATACCGAACACACATGGAGGAATTGGTTCATCCGATAAACCGTAAATTTTTTTGGGATAATATCGTGAACGACATGATTAGTAATGAATATGCTGTAACTAAAGAGTTATGTATGAAAAAATGGAATAGTCTGTTACGAAGCTATAAGACATTTAAGGATAAAACCGGTCGGGGTAGATGTACATTTTTGTTTTTCGAAGCCATGGATGAAATTCTTGGTGATAAACCATCCAATTCATCAGCACACACTGTGAGCTCTTTTAAGAAAAAAGCAGCACAAAGTAAAGAAACCGAAAGCGATGGGCATGTGGTAGAGGGAATTGATTATAATATACGTCACAAAAATTTAGGCAATACCAAGAAAATCTCAAAAAAAGGTAATCCGAAACGTACGGTACGTAGAATTTCAAAAACTTATCAGTATGACAAGCAAAAAATAGAAGAAGCGAAGATAGAATTAGCGAAACAAAAGATCGCACTTGATGTCCGTAGGTGTGCAATTGAGGAAGAAAAGATTAAATTAGTAAAACAGTATCTTGAATTACAACGTCAAAAAAATCTTACAAACATTTGATGGTCAAATTATAATCAAAATATTCAAATTGCAATTCGAAGACTCCGTGGCTATAAATAAAATGTCGATTTCAAAATGAGTATAGTTAAAAAAGAATATTTTATTTTTATTTATAAGGGGCTGTCCACGTCAAAACGACTCGTCTCCAGACCTCAAAAATTTCGATTTGATTTTTAGTTTCCTATGTTATTATTCTATGTCTGGAGAATCTGTCAAATTTTTTAAAACTTTTTTCAATCAACCATTTCGGAGCTATGAATTTTTTTAGCCCTAATCAAAGGACCTTTTTCAAAAATCTGAAAAAAATCACAAAAATTCTGTTGATGATATAGAACAACCTCCCACTTTCAGAAACGTGGGCAGGATTTTTCTTGTTTTTTTTTTTTTTTTGGTTTCAATTTTTCGAAGATTTTGTTAAAAAAAATGCTTCACTCATGACTTTTATCCTACCAGAAATTTTTCAAATCTGCACTATTCAGATTTTTTGAAGTTATTGATGTTATATTGTGTTGTGTTGAAAAGGAGGTGAGTAGATGATTTCATAAAACTGATGAGTGCATCATTTTTCGGAATAAAATTTTTTAAAAATTGAAAAAAAATTAAACAATATAAGAAAAATTCTGCCCACATTTCTGAAAGCGGCAGGTTGTTTATATCAGCAACAGAATTTTTGTGATTTTTTTCAGATTCTCAAAAAAGGTCCTTTTTTGAAGACTGGAAAAATTCATAGCTCTGAAATGGTTGATTGAAAAAATTCAAAAAGAAAATTTGCCAGATTTTTCAGACATTGAATGATAACATAGAAAATCAAAAATCAAATCGAAATTTCTGAGGTCTGGAGCCGTGTTGTTTTGACGTGGACAGCCTCATAAATAACTACTAGTGTATAGTAAAGGATCATACTCGATCCTTCTTTATTTGCGATTTTTATTACTATACTTATATTCAGTATTTGTCCTCGTGACTCAACCATAATTTTAATATAATTTTAAAATATTACTATATTATATTAATTTAATCCGAAGTGCAAATTATAAATTTTTTTATGTAATTAGAAAAAAAATTATAAAAATTTTGATTATCATCAAGCGTAGTTTAACTTACAAATATATAATTACTATTTAAAAAAAAGATTTATATATATATATATATATATATATATATATATATATATATATATATATATATATATATATATATATATATATATATATATATATATATATAAATCTTTTTTTTAAATAGTATTTATATATTTGTAAGTTAAACTACGCTTGATGATAATCAAAATTTTTATATATATATATATATATATATATATATATATATATATATATATATATATATATATATATATATATATATATATATATATATATATATATATATATATATATATATATATATATATATATATATATATATATATATATATATATATATATATATATATATATATATATATATTTTACGAATATTTGTGATGAAAATAAATATATGATTAACTAATGATGTTTTTCGTACTAAAAATAGTAATACTACAACTATTATTAAAAATACTCCTACATTCAATAAAATAATGAAATAACGCAAATATGAATTATTCGATAATACGTATAGTATTTCAGACATATTAAATTAGTTTTAATTCTTTTTTACGGGGTTCGTTGTGCCTAACCCTTCACTATAATACAATATTACAATTATTCTAAAATAATTTAGAAAAAAAGCAAAACTTATTGAAACATTTGATTAAAAATGTATGCACGTCTGTCTTCAACGTCGACGATCTGGTAATTATATTCATCTTCTTCGTTATTACTACTCGAATCCAAATTGGCATCATTATTGCCGTTTTGTAATATACATACATTATTTAGAATGCACGCTGCCAATATACAATTTATAATTAGATCGGATCTAAGATTATCAAATCGTATAAGTCGTCTGAATCTTGACCGTAATAAACCAAATGCATGTTCGACTTTTATACGAGTTGACGAATGTCTGAAGTTGAATAATCTCTGCTGTTCTCCTAAAAGGCCATTATCCCTGAAGGGAGGCACTAACCACGGAAGGCTTGGGTAAGCTGAATCCCCGATAAGAAAATATCCTCCAAAAAACTGTGGGTCCTCCGTAGCTTTTTCATATATAGGTGATCTTCGTAAAATTCGTGCATCGTGCATAGATCCAGGCTCACCAATGTAAACGTCGGTGAAAATTTTTTGGCTTGTCACAATTCCTTGTAAAACAACACTGTGGTATCTTTTTCGATTTAGGTAATCATCTTGGTGCTCTACTGGTTTACGAATACGGACATGACATCCGTCAATCGCACCTATCACTCCGTGAATATTTCTTGATCTGGCAAATCCGCGACTAATTTCTTGTTTTTCATCTTCATTTTCTGGCCATTTGATGTACTCATTAGTTAATGAAACTATGTAGTTTAACGTACAAAACAATACTCGGTGGGCTGAGCTTCGAGCTAGATCAAATCGATCAGCAATTTGACGAAATGTTTCGGTATTCGACAAATACCACAGCGTCAATAAAAAGGCTCGTTCATGCGTTATTGCTGGGTAAAACGGTTCGTTATTATCAAGGAACTCGCTTTGCCTGAATCGATCTGGAAAAATACAGTTTACTATCAAAGACAAAATACATATCTACCTATATAAAGAATCAAATACTAATTATTCCACCGTATTTTCACGGAAATAAAAACCACAGTTTTTCGCTGTTTTGACCTCACAAAAATCAGGTGCGTCTTGCAAATGGGGACGCAAATGTAGAAAATTGTAATACATTGGCTAAACGCGCGATTTCATTCTTGGTAGGGCGAGGGACAGCGAGGGATAACTAATCGAGACAGGTGTTAGCATATAGCGATAATTCAGTGAGAATGACTGAAATTTGAGAACTCCGAGAACAACAACCAACTAATTTTACAAACCTATTAAATCATATGCCGATTGTCGTGTCAACCGCATATGGCTTTTAAATTCTATATCGGTGTATAGATATATTATATTTTCAACAAAGTTTTCTATGCAATTTCTGCCAAGACGATTTGGCTCGTCATCTTCAGATGATACCTCCGAATCGTCAGAAGCGAACAAACCAGGATTTGCATCTGGAATCGGAGCATCAATAACCCATTCCTATTAAAAAATGGAATTTAAGAATTTTATATCACAGTAACTAATATCGCTTACAATATTATGTTTTAGTATGTACGGACCTCTATTATTTCTCCAACTACCTCTTCCAATACATTCTCTATTTCAGAACAAGTTCACTTGCTGTATTTGAATTTTTTTCACTATATTAGTTATCATGAAGAAAGCTGGAGTGCATTTTAAAACAAGCGCAAAACACCCGCATGTGTACGAGTCGCTAAATATAATGCACTGCATTTCAAAGCAAGCGGCATACATCAGCACGTGCGCGAGTCGCCGAATAAATGTGTTAGGCGCATGCGCGTTTTTTTCCAGCGATTCGTCGAGTCCGTCGAACACGGCTTATGAATAGAACTAACAAAAGACTAGGCGGCTGAAACCACATCACCCATAGAAAGACGGCGCAAGAGTGGGGGAACTATCGATTCTGCGAAATATGCCGAAAACGTCGAAATTCCACGAAAGCGAGCACTTAACGGGGGAACACTGAACGGGAGTCTACTGTATACCGTGAGAACCAGGTGAAACCATATGGTCGGAGCGCGCAGGCGCCGAAAAATACGAATTTTATGGGGATAGCCAACTCGTTACACTAGAAAATCCCTAGGGTATTTCGGTGGTTAGCTCAGCAGTAAATTGTTGAACTCGGCAGCCATTGTAGATGAAAAACAGCCGCTCGGCAATACTTCGCGGGCGGTTATGACATGTTTGGTTATGTTTGTCTTTTTGACGCAAATGAGAAATAAAATGAATGAAATCCACGTGAAAAGGCTACAAACAGTTATTGAAAATTACTCTGTTAATTGAAAATAATTTATTCCAATTTAATTAATTAACTAGCTCTAATGTGTAGTCAGTTTATGTTCGCTGCTTCGGTTCTGACTGGAAATAAAATGAATTACATTACGTTGAATTAAACCTACGTGAAACAGCTGCAGACATTTATTAAAAATTACTCAGTCAGTTGAAAATAAAAATTTAATTCAATTTATTTATTTAACTCCAAAATTTAGTCAGTTTCCAATCGGTTGTGTTCGTTGGTTGTCGGCTTTGATGAAATATAATGAGAATTCAACATCATGCAAAATTTAATAATTTATTCAGAATAATTGTTCCCTAAAATAATTAGTTCAATGGAAACGACAAATTATGTATGTACTTGGATAAGGCTTGAGTGAATTGAAACAGGTAGGTGAGATCAAATTTATTAAAAAACTACAAGTTGATACAATATGGTAACAGAATTACAGCATTAACGTATTTTAACAAACAATTGTCTAATTGGTAGGTGTGATGGCGTCTCTCATCGTTTGAAACGTCCACATCCGTCAAACCTTGGGCTGTGTAAAAAACTACAAGCAGATCGAAACGTCCCTGTAAAAAAAATAGGTGCTGTTTAATGCAATTTAATTTTTGAGAAACATCAGTATTGAAAGTGTGTCAAGTGATAATAATCAAAGTTCGGTGATATCAGTAAAATCAGTAGTAAATTATAACTAATAATAATTGATATAACTAGCCATAAACGTTTGCATTTTATCGCCATTGAACGCTAGGCAATAAATTTTCAAAAAACAAAGTTGAAGAAACAATACTTCCCGTGATGAAACCATCAGCTCTCTGTGCGGTTCTTGAAGCGTATGACCCTGGCTGCTGCCTTCAGTGTTGTAATTCCAGCTGCAAATGGTCGAATCCAGTTGATTTTTTACCTTGAACAGTACAATTTCAAGAAACCAAATTAAACAAGGAGGTTTCCCGAAGCCTACGATCATTATAAAAAAACAAAGGTACTTCCCATGAGGCCATCAGCTTTCTGGGGGATTCTTGAAGCATATGACTGGTCCAGATTCCTGAAAAGTGCATCACAGTGATTAAAGACGATGAATAATTGGTAATAAAATCAATCATTATAAAAATCAAAGGAACTTCCCGTGAGATCATTAGCTTTCTGGGGGCTTCTTGAAGTATACGACCGGTCGAGAGTACTGAAAAGTGTATGACAGTGATTAGAGACAATGAATAATCAGTAACAAATTCAATCGTTACAAAAAAAAACAACGGTACTTCCCATGAAACTATCGACCAGTCCAGAGTACTTGCGCCAACGTAGATGGAGCCACACCGTAGATGTTCCCCACGCTCACCCGTCTTCATCATCCTGTACAGCACGACGGTTGACTTCGAAGTGCCTCCCTTCCGCCCTGATACAATCGCCTAGGCGATTGTAGAACCCATTTGTAATATTCACGAGCATCTCCGGACTCATTTCCGCGAAGATCTCCATTACTCGGGCTTGCAGAGCTTCAAGGTTGGCGAAGCGTGCTCCCGTGTATAGGGTGTTTTTCAAACACGGCCACAGTCCGAAATCTAGGGGCGCGAGGTCCGGTGATCGAGGGGGCCACGCAACTGGACCGAGCCTACCAATCCACCGATTGGGAAACTGTTCTGCCAGGTACTCCCTGACGTCTGCGCGGAAATGCGCAGGTGCTCCATCCTGCTGGTACCAGATGGGGGGGCCCTGATAGTGATAAAAAACAATATTAATTCAGACAAATACTAATTGAAATGGTCCAGTATTTTGAACTGATTAAAAAATGATTTTTAATGAATAAATTTTACTCACATCCCCTTCGATGGCTCTCAAAGCAGGGATGATCTGATCCTGCAACAAGCGTAGGTACTTGTCGCCGTTGAGATTTCCCTCGATGACGAACGGTCCGATAAGCCTGTCGTTGATCAAGCCGAGCCACAAATTCAGCTTTTGCTGGTATTGGGTCTGCGACTCGACCTGCAGATGAGGGTTCCTCCAAGCCCACACACGCACGTTCTGCCTATTAGGGGCAGAAACAAGTTCTACTGTGCTCTCATCGGTGAAGCAAATTCGATGAAGAAGCCCCTCATCTGCGTTGAAGCGGTCCATCATCTGTCGACAAAAATCAAAACGGGCCTCAGGGTCACCAGGTAAAAGTTGTTGGTGGTGCTCAAGTTTAAAGGACCGACACTTATCCCCCTTGAGAACCCTGAGAACTGACGACTTGCCGACGCCTAGTTCTTGTGCGATGATCCTCGCTGGCTTCTTCCCCGGTTCAGCTGCCTTCAGGAAGATCTGGTACCGCATCTCCTCCGTAAGCTGCTTCGTTGGCTGGGACACTTTCACTAACGCCGGGTTCAAGTTGCCCGTTCGCCGAAATTTTATGACCATATCCCGAATGGTAGAAACCGAGGGAATCGGTCGTCCAGGATTCGCCGCGGCGAAATGGTCGAAAATATGCTGGTAACTAGTACCCTGCTCGTATTGCCGAACCATTTCGATCCTTTCCTCAACCGTATACACGATATTCGGCATTATAATAACGATTTAAAAAACTTTTTCGCAAAGATGCTAGTCGTTCGTTACTAAGTATCGAACAGACTGTTTGTTTTCCGGAACTGAAGTAATATTTTGTTGATTATTTCGGAAGTGGGGGGCGTCACCCAATCACAAGACGTCTCAGCATAATTTTTCGCGCGTTAAATAAAAATACAATGTATCCAACGGAAAGTTGGTTGCCCGAAATGTTAGGCTTTTGTTTATCGTCTTGTAAGTGTAGATGTCAGCCAATGCCGAGTCGTCTAAGTACAACCCTCCGCGGGCTAAATTTATTTAAAAAGCATCTAACGGAAAGTTCGATGACTGCGGTGGTCTTTAATAACTTTTCGGGCAACCTCACGTGTTTTTTCATAACTCGTGGCTACCTTTAAACCCGCAAGTTAAAAATTCCGAATTCCGAATACTGGGTTAAAGTGGTGACAGAAATAATTGAGATCGAGCCACAAGAGTTGAGACTCGGCAATACAGGTGAATCACGGATAACAGATTCTTTTATCTCAAGGGTTAAAATTACGTTAATTAAAATTCCCGAAACAAGATACGATTCATTCGCTAAAATTTCGTTGCAAAGGTAAACACAATTAGTATTATTGGACAAAATTGTAACTGAATTAATATGTACTTTCAAAAATAGTAAGATATTATTTGTTATTGAATACACTTTTGTTTTATTGTTTCTTTTCGTGAGCTAGTAAATTTTGATTGTGCGAAAAAATTTTATGGTTATATTGAGTCACAGTGTTTTAGAATTCATGCTGGTAATACAAGAATTGTGCAAAGATGAATTTACATTACGGTTTCAGATCTTGAGAGTAGATTACTACAAAAATTTTTAGCTAATTAAAATTCCCAATCCATTTTAGCAGTTTGACGAAGAGATAAGGCTACGTATGTTTCAAGAGAATACATGAGAAAATTCATTTCGCAAATTGCGTGGGAAGTTAGGATTGCCAAGACGTTCTCAAACTGTCCCTGATCAATCAAATTTGTAGACCATAATGCACTACGATAGATTGGATGAATGTTGATGATCTTCTCCGTAACATTAGCCTGTAGGCCAATCGAAGAGGCCGTGAGTGTATTCTATTTATCAAAGGTCAGCTGTTCTGTTTTTCGATTTCATTAGTATGTATTAAACGAAATGTACTTTTTGTTTACAACAGGATGAACCGGCTCCGCAGTAAGCTAGGGTTGTCAGGGCTCATCTAATCCAGTAGTTCATCGATCATTTCACTGGGGTTGGAACCAGAGAAATATCTGGCAACACCATTATCGGGTTGTCATAAAACAAGCTTGAGCGATTTTTAAGCTGAGAAATTCAACTTCTCAGCCAATGCAACTTGTCTCGCCTCGTCTGCATCTCGTTTGCGTTGATAAATTGATCGACTCGTCAAAGACCTTACACAGAAGAGACGCAGACAAAGCAAGCTACGAGAAGATATCGACGATGAAATTGATCTGTCTTAACGCAGCTTGGCTCTCCTACGTCTTATCTACGAATCATTCCATATGAAATCGTCTAATCGGTAAAGCCAGCTCATTTTGGATTTTGCTCCAACTTTGTGAGAATCTTTTTTAGGGTTCGAAAAAAGGAAATCCACAGTCAGTTAATTTCCGTATGCGTCAGTTTCCGCCTACTCGAATTAAAGCATGTAAAAAACGTCATTTTTATGCTTTAATGTTTTTAGCTGTGGAAATTTTTTTATTGGAGATATCTACACATTCAAGATGCCATTTTAAAGCTGAAAGATATTAATTGTAGTGCAAAGAATATAAATTCACACAATCAATACTCCAGAAAAATCACATGGTGCTGAAAATACGTGTATTTTACTGATTTTTCATGATTATTAACTGACTCCAGTGTCTTGACTATTGAATGCAGACAGCTAATATTTCTCAGAGATCAAGTGCACGTATCGTGGTAGAAATAAAACCTACAATTGACTCGATCGGTCTACTCTTTTTAAGAAAAATCTCTCTTGAAATATTGAAATTGGAAAAAAAATCGCATTATTTATGCTATAGTATAAATGTGTTGGCTACGAGATAAAAATATAAAACTTACAGGATATTTAGTTCTCACCTTGAACTTCAAAAGCCTGTAATCCTTGTTTTTTTTATTTTCATCCCTTGTGCGTGTACAGGTGGTTCAAACGAAGCAAAAATATCGGTCTTTTTTTTTTCAAGTTCAATAATATTATTTATAATTAATTATGTTTAACATAAAAATCCTTACAGAAACTACATATTAACTTTTTATTGTAATTTACTGTATTCTTATCCTTACTGTTTTCTTTCTTACGTTTTTGTGAGTTAGTTAATGTGTAGTCTTTGTAAGGATTTTCATGTTAAAAATAATCAATTATAAATGATATTATTGAACTTGAAAACAAAAAACAAATGACTGATATTTTAGCTTTTATTAAACCACCTGTACATGCACAAAAGATGAAAATAACAAAACGAGCATAACAGGCTTTTGAAGTTCAAGGTAGGAACTAAATATCCTGTAAGTTTCATATTTTTATCTCGTAGCCCACACATTCATATTATAGCCTAAGTAATGCGATTTTTTGTAATTTCAATATTTCAAGCTGTGATTTTTTTTATAAAAAGTAGACCGATCGAGTCAATTGTGGGTTTTATTTCTTCCACGATACGTGTACTTAATCTCTGAGAAATATTAGCTGTCTGCATTCAATAGTCGAGACACTGGAGTCTGTTAAAAAACATGAAAAATCAGTAAAATACACGTATTTTCAGCACTGTTATTTTTCAGGGGTATTGATTGTGTGAATTTATATTCTTTACACAAAAACTACAATCCTTCAGCTCTAAAATGCCATCTTGAACGTGTAGATATCTTTAGTAGAAGAATTTTCACAGCTAAAAATATTAAAGCATAAAAATGACGTTTTTTAAATGCTTCAATTCGGGTAGGTGGAAACTGACACATGCAAAAATTAAATGACGGTGGGTTTCCTTCTTTCGAACTCTAAAGAAGATTCTCACACAGTTTCAGCGAAATCTAAAATAGTGTAGCAACAAAAATTTGTTGTTTTAGACGTCTTCATATGGAATGACTCCTACGTCAAAGAAATTACTTTCAGCGTCAAAGTCTTCTCATAGCTTGTCTCGCCTGCGTCTTGTCTGCGTATGGTCATTGACAAGCGCATCAATTTTTCCCAACACAGACAAGACGAGGCGAGGCGAGGCCTCGTGGAAGTAAATTCTTTAATTCAGACGAGGCGAGCTACGGGAACTTAGACAACGAAATCGATTTGCAAACATGAATTTGATGTTGGAGTCAGTTGACTTTGTCATAACTACGACATCATGCAATAAATATGTATTGAAGTCATAGGCGCAGAGATTACATAGGAACAGTGCCATTCTTGAACACTCCGAAGCCTGACAATTTCAAGTCTGCAAATCTGCTTAAATGATTTAATTTATTAAAAAATGACACCAGTGTTTCTAATGCATTATTCGGCTTCAATAAAGTTATTCTCACCTACCTGGCTCAATTTATTTGAACCTCTACCCAAAAACATAATTTATCATTTCATACATATTTGTTATTAAGGCTAACTTTATGAATGTTAATTATTTGATTCAATGTAATGTAATTCATTTTATTTCCAGTCAGAACCGAAGCAGCGAACATAAACTGACTACACATTAGAGCTAGTTAATTAATTAAATTGTAATGAATTATTTTCAATTAACAGAGTAATTTTCAATAAATGTTTGTAGCCGTTTCACGTGGATTTCATTCATTTTATTTTTCATTTGCGTCAAAAAGACGAACATAACCAAACATGTCATAACCGCCCGCGAAGTATTACCGAGCGGCTGTTTTTCATCTACAATGGCTGCCGAGTTCAATAGGATAAACAATCAACGACTCTAGGGAGATTTGCACCGAGTTGGCTATCCCCATGAAATTCGTATTTTTCGGCGCCTGCGCGCTCCGACCATATGGTTTCACCTGGTTCTCACGGTATATACCGGCCAGGGGGTAGAGAGCCTTCTGTAACGGCAGATACAATCTGCAACGTTACAATATATATATATACATATATATATATATATATATATATATATATATATATATATATATATATATATATATATATACATATATATATACATATATATATACATATATATATACATATATATATACATATATATATACATATATATATATATATATATATATATATATATATATATATATATATATATATATATATATATATATATATATATATATATATATATATATATATATATATATATATATATATATATATATATATATATATATATATATATATATATATATATATATATATATATATATATATATATATATATATATATATATATATATATATATATATATATATATATATATATATATATATATGTATGTATAAATATGTATATGTATGTGTATGTATGTGTATATATATATGTATATGTATATGTATATGTATATGTATATATATGTATATATATGTATATTGTAACGAGGCAGAGTATTTGCCTCGTAAATGACAATCGACTCCTCCTCGGATGATAGTGACCTCGCAAATAGTCAAGTCGAATAAATAAACGAGAAGTCTGCCCAAGCTCGGGTTACCAAGGTTTCCTAGTTACATATTAAGTTCTGTCCTAATTTTTATGATTTCTTTCCAACATTTCTCTAACGCACCTGACACTGGATCTACTCAACGGAGAGGGTTGGGAGTACGAAGCCTGGTAGGATACCCGAGGTTCTCCTGAGCCAGTAGCCAAGACAGGCAAGAGCATCAGTTCCTGAGGTACGCCTGGAAGTGCGCTGCACCTACTACTCCTACGATAAGGGGTAGCCCGCCCCACACCAATTAAAGATCCGGCCTCGCCACCCGGAATCAGGCTGATATACCGCCTTCCAGGGTATCATGGACATCCCTCCGCCATCTGCCACTGTCTTGGCGAAAGCTCAGAGTTCCGCAAGGCCCTGCCAGGCCCACCGCAACACCCTGGGCGGAAGAGCCACTGCCACCTAGACTTGGGAGTACCTTCCCCCCCCAATAAAATGATCTGTGAGACCCCGGTCGATTCCGGCGTCACTTCTCGTTTTACATAAGTACAGCAAAGACGTACCATAGTTTTTTTTCGTTTGAGAAAACCATATTATCTGAAATTTCCCTGTTCTTATCGTTTATAAATCGTTCATTGTCATTATCATTGTAATCGTCACTTCTGTTAAATTAATATAACGTGCCCGAGATTCGTCTCAAGGTAAGATTTCACTGCTAATCGACAGTTGGAAAGATTATATCTTGTAAAATGAGCGTATTACGCCGTAGTGTCACACCTCACAGGGGGTGACGTCATTAGCTTTACTTTCGAATTGTCTCCCCAGATTCTTCGTCTTCACTTTATTATTAATTATTGATTCTTGTATTATGTTTATTTGATATTCTTGTATTTAATTTGTCCTTATTACGAGAAATACGCGAGATTAACTATCGTACCCTCGCGTGTCTTTTGTTTCAACGGCTATCTTCTATACCGTACCCCGTCAGTGGACGAATTATTATTTGCGTTTAATCTAAGATTAAGTAATCTTTCCAAAACCTCAGTCGTCCCCCTTCCGGACTAATACGTCCAATAGTCTCAAAGATAATTAATCTCGACGGATTGTCAACCCATGTGTGATATAAAATTTCTCCCCTCGTGTAAACGATTATCGTTATTTCTATATTTGTTAATCTTAGCCATCCGCTAAACTTTCTGCCCGAAACCTCGTATGAAACCTGAACTTGGATAATTAGACCTAATCAGTACTATATTTGAGATTATTCCTGTAACATGTATATTTCTGTATTAACTGAAAACTTGCATCACGTAACTGCGTAATAGGATCACGTGATTCGTAGAGTACGTGTACCTAAGATTGTATTGGTAGCGTCTCCGCGTGGTGTGACGTCGTGCACCCCCCTTTCAATTGTTCTCCCTTACCGACCGCCACTAGCCAGTTTCTTTTTTTTGTTTTGTTCGTAGAGTCCCATAATTATTGATTCAGATCCCCCCAGTTCGTATTGCTTTACCGACTGGTAAAGAAGTCATTTCTCCCTTACCCTCCCTCTACTATACCATCGTATCTTTCTTTTATTTTTCTTTAACTTCATTGTATCATAGGATACTAGTGTTTCTCTATTTTAACTCATTGTCCTGTATTACCATTCCCCCTGTTTTATCTTGGGGTTACGTTTTCTTTTTCTGTGACCTACTTAGAAGTGGGTCAATCAGCTGTTTCTTATTACACGACTTATTTACGATTTGTTTTAAGATTTAATTGTTTTAAAAATCCTAGTTATCTTCCTACCATGTAATAACTTGTTCCTATTTAATAAAATAACGGTTTCTTTGTGATTAATCCATAAACCATAAATGCCCGGTATTAAACCTAATTATTTCGCCCCCACGTTCCCCTCACGCTGACTTAGCCGAGTAACTTTGTTGTCGTGTATATAGTGCTTCTAGTTATTATATATTCCCACGACACTTTTGATTTAATTAGAGACGCTTATTTCAGAAAATCTCGAACTAAATTAACTAATAATTAAATTACCTCATTATTAATCGAGTCTAATAATTTACCACCGTTTCCGCGGTACTCATCGAGTGCCTGGCGCCCAACACCTCTCGGTTGGAAATCGCCAGTATTGTAGATTTGGATTATCCGGTGGTCTTCAACCACACCCAACCGTCAATAATCCACGTCACAAAGTGGCGCCCAACGTGGGGCCCACGATAATTGGTTCCCCATAAATTCTTTTATTGTATTGTTCTTTTCGTTTCGTTCGGTTTAGCATTTTTTTTTATAGCTCTCTCTCTCGAAAATAATTTGTTTTTGAGTAGGTACGTGTATATCTGGGTTCCCTTAAGTAAAACTTTATTTCGGGAGTTCGAATAAGTAATGGATCTCAATCATTCCTTTGGTACCCCTCCCCCTATGTCACGTCCCCCTGGCCTAGGTGAGCCGAACACGACGGAACAGATGATCTCGTATTTAAGTAGTTTGCCGGAAAGAAATGTCAATTGGTTACTCCGAAGGGCTTTCTTAAAAACGACCGGAGATTTAGGAGACCGACGCTGGCGGTTGCTTAGGCATTCTCAGCGCGGACGTGGCTTTGATGTCACATGGATACCCGAGGAGGACGAGTTCTCACTTTACGAGAGCCCTGAGTTCGATCCTCAGGAACCACGCGAACCTCTAGGAGATCTTCCTAGGGAACGAATATCTCCCAGTCAGGAGACACCGAGAAACCCCCCAGTTCCGATCAGTCAGTCTTCGGTAATCCCCCCACCGTTAAATAATCCCCCGATTATCTGTATGGCGAATATTCAGGGTACGACTCAGACTCCGGACCGTAACCAAGGTACTTCTGGTCGCGTAACCCCAGTCACTCTCCCTCAGTCACTATTGCCTAACAACCCTTTCGTGACGTATGATCTTCCGGCGTGTGAGTCGCGCTCCCTCCACCCGGTTGTTCCGTACGAAGACACCGTCAATCCGGGTACCTTCTTAGCTCCGCATTCGGTGTTCGACCTCTCGACCGTACCCCTAAATCCCTACCGTTCTCCAATCCACCCCATACCTGCGGCCCGTCGATCTTTTCCCCAGGCCACCGATGCCTTAATCGACTTTCAAGTCCCGACGTTGCCCGATAATAGCGTTTCCATACCTACTAATATGGAACAGAGTAGGTGGACACAAAACCGAACGAATCACCAAGCCCCTCGCGATCTACACAGCATAGTAAAACGCTGGAATTTGAATTTTTCCGGGACGCGAGGGACCAGCGTAGAAGAGTTCCTAAAACGGGTCGATGAATGTCGCCAGGGTAGCCATCTCGATGACCGTGACTTATTTGAGGCCCTCCCGTTTATTTTGTCCGATAAGGCCTTACACTGGTTCCGTCTGAATCGTCAATCTTGGACCAATTGGCAACCGTTTGTTGCGGCTTTCCGTACGCGTTTTGGAGGTGTTAACTTTCAGTTTCGAGTAAGGGAAGAAGCGCGAAGACGGACACAGGGTCAGGAAGAGCCGGTAGCGGACTATCTACTAAGTCTTAGAATGATCATGAATTATCTAGACCCTGCCCTATCTGAAAAGGATCAATTAGAATTGGCCCTGTCTAATTTGTATCCGGAATACCGATTGAGATTATCTCGCGAACATTTTCATTCCTTCGAGGATTTGGAACGCGCCGGTGAAGAACTAGAGTCCTCTCAAGCCCTAGGTAGATTGTACGTTCCACCGCCTACCGCTGATGACTCGATTTTACCCGAACACGCGTATCTAGGTAAACGATCCGCGCCGCGAGGTCGCGTAGCCGCCGTGGAGGAACCAGAGGTGAAAATAATCCCGACGGGGTCCCCAAAAGTAGCTAATGCTAAAAAGGGCGCTCTACCGAAAGGGACAAAACTTGATTCAACGCAAAAAGCTCCTTCAGAGGACCGGGAACCCGTGGCCGCGATACCTACCAATTCCTCTCCTTCTCGTCTCGTTCCCGTAAATCCTGATGCCCGTCATCCACCTCCCTATCAAGCCCCCAGATCTACCACTGCGACCAATACTCCGGATATTCCCTCTCTAATGTCCCTTAACGTACCCCGACCCCCAACCTCGGACGTATTCTGCTGGAATTGTCGTCAGCAAGGGCATATGCGCCGCGAGTGTACGCAGGAAAAGAATAAATATTGCTATCGCTGCGGACACCCGGGAGTGACCGTGAATACTTGCCCGCGTTGTACCCCCTCGACTCCGGAAAACCCTTCGGGGAACTAAGGAGTGGGGTCTCCTCTCGTTTCCCCGTCAAAATCGAACCCCTGCCGTTAAAACCCGTAGTGTGCTATAGTCCGATGGTCGGCGCGTTATCCCAAGATACGCGGTATTATTTAGATGTACTCATTGCTGGTCAGCCCGTACACGCGTTATTTGACCCCGGATCTTGTCTCACTTATGTCGGTCGCTTGGCAATGGACCGGTTCACCGAAACCCTTAAGATCGCGTCTCGAAACCGTAAGTCGGAAATTATTTATCCTAATGGGAACATTGAAGTTACTAACGGGGAACTAGCACTTCCCATTTGCTTAGGGAATAACCGTCGGGAAATAATCGTTCGGTTTGCGCCTTCGTTCGAATATGAGTGCATTCTAGGAGTAGATTTCATACAAGCCTTCGAACTCCGGGTTAATTTCAATACTCATTGTTGGAGTAGGGAGACTACTCCGGAGACACCGTTCTTAACTCGCTTGGGTCAGGCTTATAAAACAGCTTCTCTCGCGGACTTCCGAATAACTCCGGATCGACCTCGGTCGTCAAGAGAGGATCTAAGTACTATCGCGTTACAAAAAGTACCGGATATCGTTCCATTATTTGGAATAGTAAATAATTTCGTTCCGTTATCTAAACCCCAAATTCCGCCAAGTATAAATAAAGTCTCATCGTCGGTTAATCGTGTCCCTTCTCTGTCTCATGCCGTTCCGTCTCTGTCTCGTGCCGTTCCGTCTCTGTCTCGTGCCGTTCCGTCTCTGTCTCGTGCCGTTCCGTCTCTGTCTCGTGCCGTTCCGTATCTGTCTCGTACCGTTCCGTATCTACCCGTTGTTCCGCCGGATTTTCGTCTAACGGAGGGCTTGCCTATCGTCTCGAAGACTGGGCCACCAGTCTTAGAAGTACGTCCTCCGCATTCGAACGGGTATCCAAAGGCGTCCATGAATTTAACTCCGGTATCCAAAGACTTGCCACTGCAGTTAAGCGAGTCGGGCTCCTACGGGAAGAATTCAACGGAGGCTATCGTTGTTATGCCAATGCCTTAGAGAATATCGAATCCGAAAATAATAATATCGCCCCGACAGTTCCCCTTTCCGGGTCGACTGAACCCACCTTCTCTAGTACCGGCCTAGCCGAATTAACTTCCCTTCAAACCGAGAAACTCGCCTCGTTGTTAGACGAAACGATTCCCCCTTCTCTTGGTCGGCCGGGAATGACCAATTTAACCATACATAAAATAGATGTACAAAATCATACTCCAATTAAACAAAGATATTATCAGGTCTCACCTATCGTGCGACAAGCCATGTATGACGAAGTAGACGCGATGTTAGAAGCAGACATCATAGAGCCCTCGAATAGCGAATGGTCGACCCCGGTGGTAATGATAAAGAAGCCGGGTGGTAAATATAGATTTTGTTTAGATTTCCGCAAAATAAATGAGGTAGCCAAGAAAGATGCATACCCATTACCCTACATGGGTGCTATCCTCGACAAACTGAGTGAGGCCAAATACATCTCTACCATTGATTTAAGCCAGGCTTATCATCAGGTTCCCTTAGATCCCGAGAGTCGCGAAATAGCAGCCTTTACAGTCCCCGGACGAGGATTATTTCAATTTAAACGAATGCCCTATGGATTGTCAGGTGCTCCAGCCACCTTCCAAAGGTTAATGGATAAGTTAATAGGACCGGAAATGGAACCCTACGTGTTTGTATATTTGGACGATATCATCATAGTCAATGCCGACTTCGATGAACACATGAAGTGGCTTCGAATAGTATTGAATAAAATAGAGAAGGCGCATCTGACGATCAATAGAGAAAAGAGTCATTTTTGTCGTTCCAGCGTAAAATATTTAGGGTTTCTGGTGGATAATCAAGGCTTAAGGGCTAATCCCGAAAAAGTGGCCGCGATAATTAATTACCCGGCTCCGAAAAATATCCATGGGGTTCGGCGCTTCTTAGGAATGGCCTCCTGGTATCGACGGTTCATAAATGACTTTGCCTCCCGTTCTCAATCCCTGACTGCCTTATTGAAAAAGGATCGTAGATGGGGATGGGGAGAGGCTCAGGAACTGGCGTTCCAAGATTTAAAACAAGCCCTCATTACCGCTCCCACCCTAAATTGTCCCAATTTTTCGGTACCCTTTACCCTGCAAACGGATGCCAGTGATACTGGCGTTGGAGCCGTTCTGACTCAGACCGTCGGGGAAGCTGAGTACGTAGTAGCCTACGCGAGTCGAATTCTAACCCCCGCGGAACGTAAATACACGGTTACCGAACGCGAATGTTTAGCCGTATTATGGTCAATTCGTAAGTTTCGGGCTTATCTGGAAGGATATCACTTCACCGTTATAACGGATCATAGTAGCCTTCGGTGGCTCTATCATCTACGTAACCCCACTGGTCGTCTGGCCCGCTGGGCCTTAGAACTTTTGGAATACGATTTCGACATAATCCATCGAAAAGGAGCCCTCCATCACGTACCAGATGCTCTCTCCCGGATGTATGAAGATTCGACTGATAACGTAGCCGCTATATCAGAAACCTCCGACGCATGGTATAAGAAACGCATCGAAAATGTAGAATCAAGACCCGTACAGTATCCTGACTGGAAAGTGGAAGAGGGTCGGTTATATTGTCATAGGGTGGATACGTTAGCCGATCCCTTGTTACCAGATCTCGACGCCTGGAAACTAGTACTCCCAAAAGAATCGCGAAATCCAGCCCTAGTTGAAAACCATTCCCTACCAACGGCAGGCCACTTAGGTATCGAAAAAACCTATGCGCGAGTTGCTTTGATTTACTACTGGCCAGGCATGTACCGCGAAGTGGCCACGTTTGTTAGAAATTGCCAAACTTGTCAACGATGTAAAGTCGAACAAATGAGCCCTAGAGGCCTAATGGGAAATCGAGTATTGGAACACCCGTGGTTGATGATCGCCGCCGATATCATGGGTCCTTTTCCCCCTAGCCGCCAAGGCTTCTCCTACGTTTTCGTAATACAGGATTTATTTACTAAATGGGTGGAAATCGTGGCCTTACGAAAAGCTAACTCGCACTCCATATTGAAAGCGTTAGAGGAGTTAGTAATATTTCGGTGGGGTACCCCCGAAGTCTTGTTGACCGATAACGGAACTGAATTCGTAAACAAGCTTCTAAAGGAAGCCTGTAAGGAAATGGGTATTTACCATACTACCGTCCCCCCGTACCATGCACAAGCTAACCCCGTTGAGAGAGTTAATAGAGTTCTGAAGACTATGATCGTCGCTTTTATAGAAAACGATCATCGTAATTGGGACTTACACCTACCGGAATTTCGCTTTGCCATAAATGCCTCTACCCATAGTTCTACCAAAATTACCCCTGCCTTCCTAAATTTCGGTCGTGAAATGCGTCCAATAACT
Source organism: Macrophya annulata (assembly GCA_963924015.1). Classification (NCBI taxonomy): domain Eukaryota; kingdom Metazoa; phylum Arthropoda; class Insecta; order Hymenoptera; family Tenthredinidae; genus Macrophya; species Macrophya annulata. The sequence goes on from OZ001260.1 coordinate 14,910,525, forward strand.
TCCCTTAAAAAACAAGAAGAAGGTCCTTGCCAGATACAAACAATTCCCCCAGAAGTATGGGAAAATCGAGTTCGTCGGTTATCGGCCCTACGGGACTTGGTGACGAAAAATCTGGAAGAATCTTCGGAGCGACAGGCTCGATATTATAATAGGGGTCGTAGGGACCTTCGGTTTGCCGTAGGTGATTTGGTCTGGCGTAGACAACATGTATTATCTTCGGCCGTAGATTTTATCGCTTCCAAATTAGCTCCCAAGTTTAGGGGTCCCTGCATGGTTTCTAAGGTATTATCGGCAGTAGTTTACGAATTAGAAGATTGTGAGGGCCAAGCATTAGGAAAGTCTCATATCAAAGACTTAAAACCCTATCGTGCCTTTCCAGGACCAGAAATTCTCAAAGAAACCCGAGATACGCCTCCCCTTATGGTAGACTCGCAACCGGAAGAACCGGAACATAAAGAACCTGCAAGGCTAGAACCGATAGTTGAGGAAATGTCTATTAATCAAGATCTTTCATTACAGCCAATAGAGGTTAAGGAATCAGAAGTATTACCTAGTGAGCTAACACATATTACAAGATTGTCATTTAATTCTTCTAGAAGCCATGTGGAAAAGACCGGGAGAGCCGGCGGAGAGTCAGCCAGTGAGGGGGAGAGGCGGTATGCGAGGCCGGAGGGCCTTATCCCTCCGAGCCCTCGCTGTACTAGGTCGGGCGCAAGAGTCCTTCCCCGTCTCCGACCCAGGCCGGGACGGGGAGGACCCAGAAATAGGTGACCTCATCGATCTCACCACGGACCTTCCTCCTTTTTCCCCAGTCCCTACCATTGATCCCGAACCCCAAATCCCACCCAAGTATTGTCTTTTCTTTGATCCTGCCACCTCTTCCTTCTCTACGACTTACCCTAACCCCACTGTCTCTACTCCTTCTTCCTCCCCGACTACTTCTTTTGTTGCTACCCTTTCTTCTTCTTCTTCTGCATATCCCCAGCCAAGCCCCGTAAACACCCTACCTCAACCCCGATACTCCTACCTACACCCAGCTCCCCAAGACCCTATCCCTGAACCCTTTATCCCCTCCGCCCCAGAACATTCCTACCATTCTTCCTCGCACCCCGATCCCAGACCCCCACGAATCCTTTACCATCCCTTACCTCTAGTCCCTGAAACCCCTCTCCCAAGCTCCTCAGACACCATCGTCTACCCCCCTCCAAGCTCCTTCCTTTCTCCCTCCCCACGACCTCCTCCGCGTCCTTCGATGGGCCCGGGTTCGGCCCTTCTACCAAGGGGTAGAGGGCCGTGGCAACGACCACTTCCCTTCCGACCGTACTCACCTCCGGGCCCCTTGTGGCAAGCCGCTGGGGCTTCGGGGGTGCGCGGTGCTCCCACACCAGTCCCTTCCCTTCCCACCACCCAAAACCCCCCTTCTCTTCCCAACGTCCCCATTTCCCTACCTCCTACCACCTCCAACTCCCCCGTCCCCACCTCTTCCCCGGAAGGGGTGGATCCTGATCTGCCCTTGCCCGGGCAGTGTTTCAACTGCCGGGGCTGGGGTCATGATTATCCCCACTGTCCCACGCCCAGGGGCCCAAGGTTCTGCTACGAGTGTGGTAGGCGCGGGTGTACTAAACGCACCTGCCCTACCCACGGCGAGCAGTGGCTGAGCGAGGCCTCTGGGTCGATTTCTGTCCCAGTCCCCGTTCCTACCCCTAATCCCACTCCCCAAGTCCCAAGCCCTCTTCCTGTTCCTACTATCACCCGGCAGGAGTTGGAGATCCTGATAGCGATCGCCCAACTCCTGCAAACCCCTAAATAAGCTTTCTCATAATCTTCTTCTTGTCTTATTTTTTTTTTTTTTTGTTGTTTTGTTTTCTTTCTAATTTCCTGTTTCTTCTCCCTATCTACCCACCAACCTCCCTACCTACCTACCTACCTACACCCCCCCCCCCCCCCCCCCCCCCCGTTTTAACCACCTCCTAATAATTACCCTTCCTACCTCCCTCATCTCCCTTTCTCCTCGTAACTTATCAAGAACAAGACCGCAGCAGGAAAATAACCTTATCCAGCGTCGACACCTCACAACCTTTCCCCTAACTGGAGCACATCGTTCAAGGAGTTTCCCTAGTCATTAGGATACTAAATTATTCTAGGCTGCTGTGGTCAAAATAGGTATTGATTTTCTTTTGTTAAATATGTACAGAATTTAAACAATTTTTGTTCTCATTAAGAAAGACTCAGTAATTGAGTCATACCTAGTTCATCTCATGAAATATCTCTGATTATTTTAGTTTATTCAATTCTGTACGCTACAAGCTACCTTCGTGACTGTTACTAACACTTCCTTTTGTTCTCCTGATTAACACTATCCTGCTTATCCATGTTTGTAGGAACCCATTCCTCGACGAGACAGAGAGTGAGACTCAGTTAAGGAGCTCACTCCGAGTTAGATCCAGCCCAAACCAGTTCATCGAGTACCTTCGGTTTCATCCAGCTCACGTCAGTTTCAACGAGTCAACTCCCATCATTTTTTTCTCCCCCCCCCCCCCCCCCCCCCCCCCCCCTTTTTTCACACGCTAGGGATGGGGCCCGAAGAACGACAATATTCTATGACGTCCTACGCCGACTTAGGATTCCTTTATGCGGACGCCCAAAATCCATATAATCGACCCTACCGGTACCACTCGGTGGTGTCGGACTACTCATTCTTTATGCATGGGTATCGTCAAATCAGCGGTCCGAACTATTCTAATTTAGTAGGTCGACCTCCAGTAGGAGGTGAATGCGTCTTTCAAAATCGTATGCCAGTAGATCGGCAATGCTGGAACTGTTTGTTAATGGGTCATCATTATAAAAATTGTCCATACGAACGAGAAATTTATTTTTGTTTAAAATGTGGGTTTCGGTATATTTGGATAGGCTCCCTATGTAACTGGTGTAAAACCCAAAGAACCAAACGTACTAAATCACGTCGCTTTACCCGTCTAAGTCGCGAGCCCATTCCTTCTATTAAGCCTCCCGTCCTCCCTACAACCTCCCAGAACTAAACTCATCCTCCTACCTTCCCTATTCTTCTTAAATCCTACCTCCCCAATCTCCTATCGAACCTACCATACTTAAAAAAAAATTAAGACTAGTCAGTTAGATAATAATACCAAGAAAAACCTAAGTTTTAAGTTCTTTAATCTGCGTTAAACTCGTACAAAGACATAGTACAAATAATGAGGCTGTATCTATGAGAAAAGGATCTGTTAATTCCTAAAAAGATCATGCCTTAATCTTTACTGTGATAACCAACGCTAGTGCTTGTTAGAGTTAGATCGTAATCGTTTTTGTTGAGAAAGTCTTTAGTTTAGTTACCATAAGTTACCTGTTACCTGTTACCTTACCACCTAAAAGTATTAAATCCTAGTTCAATCTTAATTTTAAGATTAGCGGCTAGTCTCTAAAGCTAGAAACATAACGTACTTACTCCACTAGTATGGTTTACTATAACATGACTGATCAAAGTGAGACCCGAAGGTCCTTTATTACTACTCCTGTAATGGGAAAATTAATTCTTCAAATAATACTTTTTTTTCTTTTCTCTCTTTTTCCCCAGTATACCAAATTATGTTCGTTAGCCGTTATGTCCCCCTAAATCATGTTCTCTAAGTCTATAAGTTATCAAATCATGTTTAGTAGTTTCGTCGGATTGTGTAGTCTATCAGTAATACTTGAGTCTCAGTCTACATGTTGTATGTCTCTGTATAACCAACCAAAGGGATGGTAAAACAAACCAATTTAAGAATAAACCACCCCCTTTTATTTCTCGTAATAACGTCTCTATGATTTCTTTTTCCTAATTATCTTGTTTTTAAATTACAAACTCTAATTACTCATGAATTATACATTACCTATCTATTAGTCGTTTTGGAGCCTTGGTGAACTTGAGTTAATGTGGGACACTTCGAGAGGAAAGTAGTCTAAAAAGTGAAACGTAACTAACAGAAGATTGGTCTTTCTGATGAGTCGATGGTTGTGAAGCTTTATGGGTCTCCTTCAGAAACCCATACGCTTCATCCGGGGGGGGGCTTTGTAACGAGGCAGAGTATTTGCCTCGTAAATGACAATCGACTCCTCCTCGGATGATAGTGACCTCGCAAATAGTCAAGTCGAATAAATAAACGAGAAGTCTGCCCAAGCTCGGGTTACCAAGGTTTCCTAGTTACATATTAAGTTCTGTCCTAATTTTTATGATTTCTTTCCAACATTTCTCTAACGCACCTGACACTGGATCTACTCAACGGAGAGGGTTGGGAGTACGAAGCCTGGTAGGATACCCGAGGTTCTCCTGAGCCAGTAGCCAAGACAGGCAAGAGCATCAGTTCCTGAGGTACGCCTGGAAGTGCGCTGCACCTACTACTCCTACGATAAGGGGTAGCCCGCCCCACACCAATTAAAGATCCGGCCTCGCCACCCGGAATCAGGCTGATATACCGCCTTCCAGGGTATCATGGACATCCCTCCGCCATCTGCCACTGTCTTGGCGAAAGCTCAGAGTTCCGCAAGGCCCTGCCAGGCCCACCGCAACACCCTGGGCGGAAGAGCCACTGCCACCTAGACTTGGGAGTACCTTCCCCCCCCCAATAAAATGATCTGTGAGACCCCGGTCGATTCCGGCGTCACTTCTCGTTTTACATAAGTACAGCAAAGACGTACCATAGTTTTTTTTCGTTTGAGAAAACCATATTATCTGAAATTTCCCTGTTCTTATCGTTTATAAATCGTTCATTGTCATTATCATTGTAATCGTCACTTCTGTTAAATTAATATAACGTGCCCGAGATTCGTCTCAAGGTAAGATTTCACTGCTAATCGACAGTTGGAAAGATTATATCTTGTAAAATGAGCGTATTACGCCGTAGTGTCACACCTCACAGGGGGTGACGTCATTAGCTTTACTTTCGAATTGTCTCCCCAGATTCTTCGTCTTCACTTTATTATTAATTATTGATTCTTGTATTATGTTTATTTGATATTCTTGTATTTAATTTGTCCTTATTACGAGAAATACGCGAGATTAACTATCGTACCCTCGCGTGTCTTTTGTTTCAACGGCTATCTTCTATACCGTACCCCGTCAGTGGACGAATTATTATTTGCGTTTAATCTAAGATTAAGTAATCTTTCCAAAACCTCAGTCGTCCCCCTTCCGGACTAATACGTCCAATAGTCTCAAAGATAATTAATCTCGACGGATTGTCAACCCATGTGTGATATAAAATTTCTCCCCTCGTGTAAACGATTATCGTTATTTCTATATTTGTTAATCTTAGCCATCCGCTAAACTTTCTGCCCGAAACCTCGTATGAAACCTGAACTTGGATAATTAGACCTAATCAGTACTATATTTGAGATTATTCCTGTAACATGTATATTTCTGTATTAACTGAAAACTTGCATCACGTAACTGCGTAATAGGATCACGTGATTCGTAGAGTACGTGTACCTAAGATTGTATTGGTAGCGTCTCCGCGTGGTGTGACGTCGTGCACCCCCCTTTCAATTGTTCTCCCTTACCGACCGCCACTAGCCAGTTTCTTTTTTTTGTTTTGTTCGTAGAGTCCCATAATTATTGATTCAGATCCCCCCAGTTCGTATTGCTTTACCGACTGGTAAAGAAGTCATTTCTCCCTTACCCTCCCTCTACTATACCATCGTATCTTTCTTTTATTTTTCTTTAACTTCATTGTATCATAGGATACTAGTGTTTCTCTATTTTAACTCATTGTCCTGTATTACCATTCCCCCTGTTTTATCTTGGGGTTACGTTTTCTTTTTCTGTGACCTACTTAGAAGTGGGTCAATCAGCTGTTTCTTATTACACGACTTATTTACGATTTGTTTTAAGATTTAATTGTTTTAAAAATCCTAGTTATCTTCCTACCATGTAATAACTTGTTCCTATTTAATAAAATAACGGTTTCTTTGTGATTAATCCATAAACCATAAATGCCCGGTATTAAACCTAATTATTTCGCCCCCACGTTCCCCTCACGCTGACTTAGCCGAGTAACTTTGTTGTCGTGTATATAGTGCTTCTAGTTATTATATATTCCCACGACACTTTTGATTTAATTAGAGACGCTTATTTCAGAAAATCTCGAACTAAATTAACTAATAATTAAATTACCTCATTATTAATCGAGTCTAATAATTTACCACCGTTTCCGCGGTACTCATCGAGTGCCTGGCGCCCAACACCTCTCGGTTGGAAATCGCCAGTATTGTAGATTTGGATTATCCGGTGGTCTTCAACCACACCCAACCGTCAATAATCCACGTCACAATATATATGTATATATATATATATATATGTATGTATATATATATGTATGTATATATATATGTATGTATATATATATGTATGTATATATATATGTATGTATATATATATGTATGTATATATATATGTATGTATATATATATGTATGTATATATATATGTATGTATATATATATGTATATATATATATATATGTATATATATATATTTATATGTATATATATATATATATATATATATATATATATATATATATATATATATATATATATATATATATATATATATATATATATATATATATATATATATATATATATATATATATATATATATATATATATATATATATATATATATACCGTGTGTTTGTGAATAGGCGCGACAGTATGTCCAGTAGCGGATGTACAGTCGCCCATCGCGTGGGTATTCACGTTATGCGAATTTATTGGTATGGTATAGTAGATTCTGTCTAAAAATCTACGTGATCATACGCTGTGGAGGTTAATACATCAGTACGCCGTTTGATGGCGCGCTTGGCCATGCTCTTGGCTATAGTATGACAAACGTTGAATATTGTTATTCAAAACAATCATCAAACTTACGAAATGTTCTTCATGCTCCGCATACTCGGTAGACAGTGGATGCTATTTTTCATAAGTACGAGTGTATCCGCAAAAGTAAAGAGTACATCTACTTCATTCAGATGTGATTTATTGTGTGACACTTGATGCAAAAGTACGACCAAGCGCGCCATTGAAGTATTGGACTCCGCAGCTAATGACCACGTGAATTGAACTTAGACTGCGATCTACTATACCATACCGATAAATTCGCATAACGTGAATACCCACGCGATGGGCGACTGTACATCCGCTACTGGACATACTGTCGCGTCTATTCACAAACATACGGTATATACCGTGAGGTTACGGTCGCGGGAAACCACCTAGGGTTAGGCAACCCAACAATCAATTTCCGAAGATTGCCGAAGGTGTAGAATATTTGTCATTAATGGAAGGGGACGCGAATATTTCTATTAGCAGACGATTTAACTGTCAGGTTGTTGGGTTAAAAATAATTGTCAGAGCGAAATTGGAGAATCTGATCAGAATAAGGTTAATAAACAAAATTCATCAATAATAATTTGTAAAAAACTTGTAACAGTCAATGAATGAATTATGGCTGGTTTCACCAACGCCGAATAGCTTTCATTCGTAAAATAACTTTAATCGTCGAATAAAAGTCGAAAATTTAGTAAATAGAATTTTATCTACAAATAAAAGTTATTCGTCGTTGTGAAAACCTGCCTTAATTCATCAATTAACTGCTGCAACTTTTCTACAAATTATTATTGATGAATCCTGCATATTAACTTTATTCCGATCAGCTTCTTCAATTTCACTCTGACAATTATTTTTGATCTAACAACCGAACAGTACAGTCGTCGATTTAGCCATTTAGCGGATTTGTCATCGTACCACACACACATGGACACAACACATCCATACATACGCGTTTATGACTATGTGTCCATGTGTGTAGTACGTTGAGAAATCCGCTAGATGGTTAAATCAACTTTTATTTTCTCTTAATGACAAATGCTCTGCACGTTCGGCAATCTTCGGAAATTGACTGTTGGGTTGCCTAACCCTGGGTGGTTTCCCGCGACCGTAACCTCACGGTATATATATATATATATATATATATATATATATATATATATATATATATATATATATATATATATATATATATACATATATATACACATACACATACACATACACATACACATACACATACACATACACATACACATACACATACACATACACATACACATACACATACACATACACATACACATACACATACACATACACATACACATACACATACACATACACATACACATACACATACACATACACATACACATACACATACACATACACATACACATACACATACACATACACATACACATACACATACACATACACATACACATACACATACACATACACATACACATACACATACACATACACATACACATACACATACACATACACATACACATACACATACACATACACATACACATACACATACACATACACATACACATACACATACACATACACATACACATACACATACACATACACATACACATACACATACACATACACATACACATACACATACACATACACATACACATACACATACACATACACATATATACATATACATATATACATATACATATACACACGCACACACGCACGCACGCACGCACACACACACACACACACACACACACAGCAGATTGCAGATTGTATCTGCCGTTACAGAAGGCTCTCTACCCCCTGGCCGGTATATACATATAATGAGTGACTGTGACCAGGAAATGAATGTTTGCGTGAATGAGTGTGACTCGATACCCGTACCGACTCCGTTTGGTGACCGTGACAAGCGAAGATAGGCCATGAAACTGATTATTTTCGTTCATTTTTTTGCCTGAGGGGCACGTTCTCTCTTAGGGACTGGCGGCCGGTTTATCCGACGCGCCGCGACACCGGCATAGGGGCGAGCAGTATGGCTGTCGCACAGTTCCGCGACGATCAGATGACACAGGGGTTTTCGACGGCTCGGAGCCACGATGCTAAACCGCCGACCAGGAGGGTGCGGGGGAGTGTCGAGGACGCCCCGCTACGTGGGATATAGGCGGTGGACGCGAATCCCGCCGCTACCAAGAGCCAGCAGCCCGCACCCGACCCAGCACGGTACCAGGAGCCCTGGAAGGAGCACCACGGACATAAGGGACAGCGGCCGGTGACGTACTGCTCGTCTCATTAGCGACAAATTTGACTGTTGATCGATTATCGATCAACAGGTGCGCATCCGAATTGCGCCGGTCAAGATTTTGACCGGGAGACGAGACTCGAACGTAGATCGTACCGAGAGTTAGGTCCTGTTAGAGAATAGGAGAGCGAGCTCTTGTCCAGGAACAGTTTAGAGTGTGTGTGAGAGCACGTGTGTCCGCGGAAAATGTCCCGAAGGATACTGGTTGTGACCGGAACGGATCCAGAGACCGGACCTGTAGATCCAGGCTTTATAGCAGGCGACTGTGTGAGGGTAATCGAGATCTTTTACTCACAGCACGAGAATTGCCACGTGCAGCAGCCATTTCGGACGTAGTCTAGTTTTGCTCAGGGAAGAATCCCAGGTGAAGAACAGTTTAGCGGCACTCGTGTGGCCGAATTTCTTGTGGTCGACCGTAGCCAGGGTCCGCGTATTTGATTTTTGGACACAGAGAACCGTACTAGAATCGGTAAGAGGCCTTAGTAAAGTCACAGGCACGTCGCGAGTCACCGACGAGCGTTCGCGCTTAAATCGAGTCACAGGTGTGAGAGACAGGGACTAGGATAGATCGGCTATTGTTCGCCGGCAAGAAGGGTAGAGTCAGTAAGCTCAGGTGCATTCTCGGCGACCGCTTCCCGGTCGTCACATGCCTTAGCGGTTTTCCCTACGAGTCCGTTTTCGATCGGCCCAGCCAAATAGCTACCGAACAGACGGTAGAAGTTTTGAAACCGTAGTTAATAATTAGTTTATTTTTTTTGGATTTATATTGAGTCTGACTAGTACGGCGAGATTTCGCCTTTCTGGCCTAAATTTTTTGTTGTATTGAACGGTTACCACGGTCGCTACAAACCGTTATTTCGAATAAACTGTTGTCATTATTTAGAAAACTCAGTTGGCCTTCGTGCAGATTATTTCAGCCCGATTCCCCAATACCCCTAGCCACCTTCCCCGATCCCTCTCCGCGGTACTGACTAGCGGGAACCGTCCGGAATTGACCGGAGACGGCCGAGTATTTCGGCAGTCCCATATTCGAAATCGGCGAGTGAACTCGCCTGGCGCCCAACTCTATGGCTGGTAAGGCAGGAATTGGTCGGAGCTGAGTCTGAGTGACAAAGCGACGACCGAGATTGCAGACCAGCTGACCAGTATTGTAGACGGCCAGGGGTGTATGCCGACTCTAGCGGCCACACTTACAAAATCGGACGTTACAATATATACATACATATATATTATGGTGCTTCGTTTTAGACGAGTTTTTTTTTTTGTTTTTAGTCCATTCACGTCATAATGTGCTAAACATATAAAAACAAATTCTCACCAAATATGAACTCCTAATTTTAATTCTAATAACTCGCGAAATGAATTTGAAATGTACCCATTTGATTAACACGTAAATTTAAATTTTTTTGTTTCAATTATCTATAGCTTCGCGGCATTTCATGATATTCAATCGGCAATAGGTGGAAATGACAGAGAAATCTTTCCTCTTCAAAAGCGTATGTTGCCAATTTATGTTTTGTAACCATTAAAAAGTACTAAAATCTCGGATAGAACAGCAATTATTCCAATTTTGAAATGCTTAATTGGATTTATCTCGAGAACTACTAGCTCTACGGTTATGGCTTACATGACTTTTTCGCAGTAAATTAAATTTCCTATAAAAAAGTCTGATACAATTTTGTTGTAAAGTTAGTGGCTTACGAGAGAAATTGAAAAAACCATGACATTCGAGAGAAAATTGGCTTCAAGATGTTTTACCGGGCGAGGCCGGTTACAAAACATGAATTGGCTACAAACACTTTTAAAGAGAAAAGATTCCTCTGTCATTTTCACCTATTGCCGAATAAATATCATGAAATGCCGCGAAGCTATAGATAATTGAAAAAAAAAAAAAAATTAAAATTTGCGTGTTAATCAAATGGGAAAATTTTTAATTCATTTCGCGAGTTCTTAGAATTAAAATTAAGAGCTCATATTTGGTGAGAATTTGTTTTTATATGTTCAGAACAATATTCCGTGAATGGACTAAAAACAAAAAAAAAATCGTGTAAAACGAAGCACCCTAATATATATATATATATATATATATATATATATATATATATATATATATATATATATATATATATATATATATATATATATATATATATATATATATTTTTTTTTTTTTTTTGGTCGTAGCCCTGTATCATTGAAAAGTTCATGAAATTTTTCAGATTTTTGTGAACAACCGTTCGCTAGTTGCAACTTTTACAAAATCGCGCATTTTAATAATTCCGTGCTTTTCAGTCAATTTTAGTTCAAACACAAAGAATCGTACGGAAAAGTTATATGGATACAATTTGACGGGATCCAAACGTACTTTAAGATGGTAATGTTCGTCGATTTTTTGAAAGCCTGGAACCATGGATTTTTTCAATAATAATGCTAAAATTTGGATTTGCAAGAAAACTCCATCTTCTTTTTTCCTGAAATTTTCACATAAGATTCTACATAAAAAAAGCAAACTCTTAAGACCCATCACACGATGGGCCGAGCATGGGTTCGTGAGTTACAGCTATTCCAATATCTTGAAACTATCAAAATTCACAATGTGGACTCGTGCTTTTATAAAAATTAACAATACCTCCATTGTTAAACAAAGAGATAAAAATCTGTGAGCTAACAAAAAACTTCTTGAGACTATAATGAACATTTGAGTGTAGTCCAAAGTTTGAAAATTGAATTTTCGTCACTTAACTTTTTAATTTGAAAAAATGAGGAAAAAATGTCGCTGAATTTTTTCTTCAAAATCGCCATTTTGTTTGGATTTAGTTTTCATGGTCGAATTTAGGCTTGAAACGCATGGAATACATAGAAGTTTATTGTGTGAAAGATTAAGACAGAAATTTGCGTATTTCAAAAAGTTATGGCTATAAGTTGAAATGAAAATAGTATTGCAAATTTTTTTGGTGAAAAATGTTCTTTTGTTCAAATATTCAAGAAACGACACGAAATGTTGATATGGTTTATAGGGAAAAAAAGATGCGCAATGAAATTTTCTATCATAATCCATTTTACAAATCGATTTTCGAGTCAGTTGAAAAACGCATGTTTTAGACAATCCTAATCGGTGAAATTCGATTATGTCCCGTTTCTGTTGTGGAGCCCTCGATTTGTACATTTTCTTTAAGCGTTGGTCGTCATATGTTAGCAGCGAGTTGAAGGTCGCAATTTGTATTTGATACCACCCTAAAAATGATGCGACATACAAATTTTCAGTAAAATCGCGATACAACATTGCAAACAAACCAATGTGGTGCCGCGCCAAGCAAATGGCGGCCAACGACGTGAAATGTAGTGAATGCGCAGGAAAAATTCATTGGTGATAATATATAATATATAATCGGGCGTAAAAGCAAGCAATTTGACGATATCTTGCCGTGGGAAAAGTGACGATCTGCGACATGGATCTACGGAAAACCACGTTGTCACAGAAGCGACATGTGAATTGTTGTTACAATCCATTTAACTTGGGTAATCATCATAAAAGACAAGGGCTACGTTATCCGTCATAAAATTTATTGAAAAAATGGCCTTCCCTTCTGCGGTCTGATCTATTATGCAACACCTGTAGGAAACGCATCGGCAATCTATTTGAATCAAATATCTTGGCACCACCAGGTAATTATTGAAAGATATTAAAATGCTTCCATCTATTTATTAGTTATAATTAAACTTCGTTTTGTCAATTTGTTTTTTCCCAAATAAGATGAGGAATTTTAACCCTCAATTGCCCGACTTCGGTTTCATAGAAGACGTTGTCAGTGGAGAAGATATTTCGCCACTATGTAGCCAAACATCAAATTTGAGCATTGAAACGAAGCTACCGGTTGTGAATGATGCACTCAGACTAATCGGTCAGTCACCAATCCCGAAGAAGAAATGCTCCAGTAAAGGATGGATAGAAAATAAAGTGAACGCAATAGCCGGGACCTTGAGACAATCATTAGGCACCGAGCTGGTAATATCTGGGTCAAAAGATGACACCTGGAATACTTCAAAAATGATTCTGAAGTTGAAACGAAAATTTCACGCTCCTGAAACCAATAAAAATCTGAAAATTCAGATATTAACCCTCATGCCAGAGGGATGGAGTATTGCAAAAGTAGCTAGGGAAATGGACACGACATTGTACATGGCAAGGACTGCAAGAAGGCTGTTTCAAGTAAAGGGGGTACTCGCTACACCAGATAGTACACGTGGTAAGAACTACTTCATCTAAATTGAGGTATATCAGATTCAGGTGAGTGTTGGCTTTGAAATAACGTGAGTTCTTGAAATTGTAGATAACGTCTCATTGAGCAGCTTTGAATCGAAGGTTGTAGAATTCTATGAAGATGACGAAATGAGTACTATAATGCCAGGCATGAAGGACTATATTTCCATGCGAAATGAAGATGGAATAAGAAGCCATCAGCAGAAGCGGCTCGTTTTATCTAACCTCAAGGAACTTCATCACATATTCAAATAAAGAAATCCCCAAATAAAAATTGGATTCTCAACATTCGCTTCTCTAAGACCCAAGCATTGCGTGCTGGCGGGATCCAGTGGAACACATAGCGTCCGCGTGTGTTGTATGCATCAAAATATCAAGTTGATGATGCAAGGTATTTATTTTCGAATAATTTTCTTAATATTTCTACGTCACCTCTATCTAAGCAGTTATTGAAAAATACCGGAATCTAATATATTATCATTCCAGGTTGTAATTTACAAAATCTGACGAAGGATTCAATTCATCATTAAGTGAGTTACGAGGATTGTTTAGCGTTGTTGATATGTAGCATTTCTGGTCCTCAATGCTACCTTGGTACCTGCAGAGAATGTCCCAGGATCGAAGTGTTACTGACATTAATTATCAAAGTTTTGGATGACAATGATATAGAAGATGTGAAGTACAGACAGTGGTTATCAAAGCCGCGTACGACTTTGGAAACATTTTTGAAGAGTACTACAGAATTTGGTGAAGACTTCTGCAGTCAGGCAAAAATACTTTTGCCGCATTCGTTTATTGCAAAGAAGCAATCAGCGTTTCTCAAGTCCCTGAAAAGTTCACTTCACATCGGAGAGTGTCTGATTATGTGTGATTTTGCAGAAAATTACGCATTCATTGTTCAGAATGCAGTACCTGGATTCCATTGGAATAACACCCAGGCCACTCTATATCCAATTGTTGTTTACTATAAGACTGCAACGGTAATAGAAAATAAAAGCATGGTGATCATTTCCGATTGCATGCACCCAGTGGCGTAGCTAGGTGGACAAGGGCCCCGGTGCATAAAGAAAAAATCGGGCCCCCTCCACCTTTTTCGACATGGCTGTATGGCTGTATTGCTGCAGCCCTTAAGGCCATGCTGTCCTTAAGGACATCCAAGTCGTACAGTTGGTAAAAATCCTACTACACGTTAAATTCGAAGAGGCTTGATATTTTAAGAAAAATATGAGTTACACGTTGTTCTCCTTTCATCAGAGAAGAAGGTGTAACTTTTATTTTTCTCAAAATATCAAGGATGTCCGAGAACAACGTGTATCTACTTTTTAATTGTCTCTCTCGCACTTATAGATCACCTTAAACTTATAGATAGGGATAAGATAGGAAAAATATGCACCTACGAAGAGTTTAGCGAATAAAAAACGCTCAGGACGTCCCCGTAAGACAACGATTGCTCAAGACGAATACATGGCATTGACTAGCAGACGGTTATACAAACCGAAGACGGTTACGTCGACGAGTAAAAAATGTAGTTAAATTTCCAGTGTTACTTTGTGTTTTCAATTATCACTACTTTGTATTGACCTAATCATTGAAATTATAAACCATGAATTACACTTGTTTAATCATTTCAATCCCAATCAAATGAAAGATAGGGTGGGCAAATACTTTTGAGCATAATTTTTTCAGTGTTTTTTTAAACGATTGAATATTGAATAGCATCAATTATTCGCATATGTTACTACATGAAAGAAAAAAAATAATAATAAATAATCACAATTGATTAATAATACTAAATTTCTTCAACAATTACAGAAAATTAATTATTTGCATAATATTATCAATGCATATTCGGTATCTTTAAAAAAAAAAGTTGACGGGTGGCACTGAACCTAACTAGGCACTGAACCCAATGTGCTACGGACGTACTAAACCAAATAACGGTAGAAAATGGTACATGCTTATTAGGGGCGCTTGACATACTAAAGTTTTACGTATTAGGAAACTATAGTTACTGGTTTAAGTTGTTTTTATACCATAATACCATGTAACAACAATATAATAACTTATTCGAGAACAATCATACATTATACATTTCATCTGCATGTCAAGCAGTTATCTACATGTAAGATAGGTTAGGACTCCTATATCTTAAGATGTGTCCTAACTTATCTTAATCGATATAAATAAACAGTGTTGAAACTCTTAACTTAGGAGTTTTGCTATTATAAATGTTCATTAAACATCTTAAAAAACAAAAAAAATGCTTGGGAGCAGGGTCAGGGTTGCCGAGCTTCAGGAGCTCGCTGCCCCCCACCCCCAGCTCGGGGGAGGGGGGGGGGGGGGGGCATTGAGCTTTGGGGGCCCCCTGAGCTTTGAGGCCCTGGTGCACTGCACCACTTTGCCCTATGATAGCTACGCCACTGCATGCACCGCGATTCAATTGTTGTGTGCGTATTTTCTCGCGTTATCAACGAATTTATTTCGACCTTCATCGACAGTATATCAAGGGTTTGTTACTGCTCTGATGGTGCACCTCAACAATTTAAAAATTATAAAAAATTTTCAAACGTATACCACCACAGTGAAGATTTTGGGGTCCCAGCAGAATGGCACTTTACTGCTACCGCACATGGAAAGGGGCCGTGTGACGGTATTGCAGGGACGGTAAAAAGGCTGGCTGCAAGGTCCAGTCTTCAACTACCGGCAGAAAAGCAAATAACGACGCCACGCGAATTGTTTGAATGGGCTACTCAACCTACAAATTTACCCGGAATAACTAGTAAATATACCGATACCACTGACTACAATAATGCAACGGAATTTCTACGAAACCGATTTGCAAACGCGAGATCTATTCCGCGAACTCAGAAACACCATTGCATTATACCAAATCGTGACGGGACGGTGATGGTGAAGCGATATTCTGCAGATGTGCAATCCGAGGCATATCCGATTTTTAATTTGTACCAATAATTTAACACTCCATAAAGTCAACAACTTCGATAAACAGCACAAAATGATCGATTGTTCAAGTTTTTATGAAGTCATGGAATTTTTGCCCAAATAGTTCAATTTCCCGGCGTACATGATAAAGCAAGACGCATCACCCTGTATGGAGCAAATAAATTCTTACAACTAATGGTAAGAGAGTTACCAATTTGGACGTTTTCTGGCAAGTCATAGAAACATTGAACAATAATAATTTCAATTCAACCTTTCATTATAGTTTAGAAGTATGTATGTACCATAAACAGGTACAAAAAATTATATCTAGATGCAAAATGTGTTATCAAAGTTGAATATAAATATCACATAATCATAAATTTAATAAAATATTACTGACAACTAATAAGACTACGTTCTACAGAATTTATGAGTCCCAATTTCCTACATCAATGTTTCGTCATATATCGGAATTTGTAGGTTTCGAAATTACGACGTGTCTCGCTCTACAAGCATTTGGCCTCCCGCGCGCTAATTGTGAATTTCGGCCGTTTCAAGATATTGAAATAACTGTAACTCACGAACCCATGCTCGGCCCATCGTGTGATGGGTCTCAAAAGTTTCATTCTATTATGTAGAATTTTGTGTAAAAATTTCAGGAAAAAGAAAAATGGAGTTTTCTCGCAAATCCAAATCTTAGCTTTATTATTGAAAAAATCTACGATTCCAGGCTTTTAGAAAATCGACGAACATTACCATCTTAAAGTACGTTTGAATCCCGTCAAATTGTATTCATATAACTTTTCCGTACGATTCTTTGTTTTTGAACTAAAATTGACTGAAAAACACGGAATTATTGTGATGAACGATTTCGTAGAAGCTGCAAGTAGCGAACAGAGGTTCGCAATATATATATATATATATATATATATATATATATATATATATATATATATATATATATATATATATATATATATATATATATATATATATATATATATATATATATATATATATATACATATATATATATATATATATATATATATATATATATATATATTTATTGTAACTTTTCGGTAATATCCCGGCATGATTTCTCGAGCCAGAGCAGTACCGAATTTTTACCTTAAGATTCTTTATCCTAATAGGGATATTATTAGGACTCCTGAAAGGGTGAATCACTACTCGTCCCTGCAAATAACTCAACTTTTTAATTTTACGGATCCAGACAGGCTTCCGCCACGACAGGACCGTTTCCCTTTTTATTCCCCCAAACCTACGTCTCTACGGATCAGGATTAGCTTTCGCACTTCGTGACCGTTTCTGGCGTGGATCCGGGTCGACCTTGTTGATTTCTCAACCGATCAACCAGTACCACTGCTAGCTACTGATTCGAATTTCCTAGTTTGTGAATATTAGCAATCTTTGTATCACTAATATCACCCTACAGAACCGGACAAGCTTTTGCCACGACAGGCCTGTTTCTGGCGTAAGTACTAGCAACCCACTTAGTCTGCGAAGAATCGGGGAAGGCTTTCGCGCTACCGCTATCTTGCACCACCTGGTTCACCAGTACTCACTTCTAGCTTGATTCTACTGACTGCAATTTCCCCTTTTCGCGACCCACTGCAATGAGAGAAAATCAAAAGCACAATATGATTAATTGAATGATGATCTGAATTTTAATTATTTTCTAACTTATTCTAATTATTCTACTATTTACAATGGGTGGCATTTGTCGTGAAATATTGTTGTGTTTGTTGTGTTTGGTTGTTTAATTTACACGAGAGAGTGGTTGTGATTTGGTATGCTTTGGTTTTTGTCCGTCTCGAACGTAATTAAACTGTTAATTTCATACACCGTCGCGCTTTGCGAATAATGCAATTTTTAATACTTATTAAGACAAATTAGGAGCGCTTTGATCCGTAATTTATGCTATTGTAAACGATTTGATATTTTGAACGACTTTTCTAATAAGCGCTTTGCTTAATTGGAATTGAAGTTATAGATTGATTGTTGAGACGACTAAGCGCTTTGCTTATGTCGCTCGGTTTAAGACTTGGTGAAACAGCTGTAGACGCTTTGCTGACAGACTGAGTGATGTGTCTTAGCTGTCGCTGTTTATATAGCCGTTCTGACGCCCCAGTGACGTCAGACTGGCTATCGAAATTAATAATTAGCACCCGATGTCCGCTAGATGGTGTTGTTCTTTGTTGGGGTGGGGTGTGTTTGTGTGTGTGTGTGTGTGTGTGTGTGTAAAGGAAATTTATTTCCGTTATTCAAATCTTGCCCCGCTCCCCTAAGCGCTGGTAAAGTAGACTAGGAGACACACGACGGGTAAAAGGAGAGTAGAGATATGGACACTTGCAAAACTCACGAGATTTCAGAATTATCACTAATTAATTAATTAACCAAGAAAGAGAATCAGTAGTCAGGAACCGACCCCGTGATTAATGACATTAAATGTCGTTCCTTGATTTCAGGTAGATTAGTACTTTTCTATTGAACCTTTATAAAACATGTCAACTAGTACATATGAAGAATGTAAATAACCGAAATATAATGCTTGATTTCAGAGAAACTCAGTTTTGTTCAATTAACCGGAGTCAAATTTCCTAACAATCAACAAACTCATTATACCTATATGTATATGAACATATTAGACCAGTTCAAAAAAATTGACTATTTTTTTTTCAAAACAACTACTGAAATACTTTCAGAGGGATGAGAAAAGACGCCTGTTAAAAGCGGAGCTCTTAATATTAATATTTAGAAGTCGCTCATCGCGGATTTCCATTTCCCATTTAAATAACACGGGAATTTTTTTTCTTTATAGTTTTTCAGCTCACAAACTAATCAATGGATTCCAATGCGCGACTTCTATTTTTGTAGGAAATTGAACGCATTACAAAAAATGTCTTATATCATTTTTTGATAAACCGACGAGTTCAGAAGTTATTCAAGCTCAAAATTTAATTCGTAGTAAACTCAACTTTTTTTTGTTCAATTTCTGCCAAATTGTTCAATCTTATTACTAGTTATTACTAAATGTCACTAAGCTTTCTGAAAAATTCCATAATCTGTGATTTTCTATGAGACAACAAGTTCGTTAACAATTTTTAATTTATAATAAAGTTTCATAAAGCGATGTGAAACTATCACGAGCTGTCTGCTAAGTTTCAAAAAGTGTGACAGATAACGTAACTTCGAAATGTTACCAAGTGACTCGGTGTTTGTGATTACCCCAGAAATTAAGTCTGCTCTGGTTTCGCGGCAGACTGTCTAGCTACTTGCCTAGTAACTATCAGCTTAGTAACTTTTCTAATTTTCACTTCCGGCTCAGAATCAACCTCGGCAAGTGTACATGACACGGTCGCGGTCCATGTGTACATTCAAATTATCATGCAATGCTTAAGGAACGTAGGCGTAACACCGGCGGAAATTTTTAATGTCACAGACAGGGATCCGACACACTTCAAAAATCGATTCATGTAAGTTGATTTGATGTTGCACTTGGAGGATTTTGGTATAGCTGCAGAGTGGCATTTTTGTGTCACATCCCATGCACTCAAAAAAATGTCTAGTTGACACAACAAAAATTTTGTTGCTTTAACAAAAATCGTTTGTTATTATACAGTCAAACAAATATTTGGTTGGAATGACAAGAAAATTTTGTTACCTTTTTTTTTTAACGGAACCAATGTGATTTTGTTCACAGGACTGGAGCAATGTTATTGTTAACAAAATGATAACTTACAGTTGTAACCAAATGTTTTGTCTTCAATACAAATAGTCAGTAACGAGATTCTTTCTTTGTTTATTGATGCTAATGTAAATAACAATGAGAATACACCAATGCAAGAAAGATGCATGTGAAATGGGCTGATGAATATTCTCCGGCAATGAAATTAGATGTGTGCACGTGCTTTCATTCTAAGTTTAGCGTTCATAACCTCATAGTCACAGAACTGTGTTCGTATAATCTTACGGTATGGAAACGTTATTACCCACTTTTAAATTTTCTAATCAGTTTTTCTAGCCCACACATCTTAAGGAAGGTTTGAGATTCAATATTCATTTCAAGATTTCCACTATCTATTAAATTGTAACAAGTAAAAACGCGTGTCGGCAAGCGTTCTGCCATGTGAGAACTAACCAAGTCGAGCACGCATCGCTACTGCTCATACGCGCTAGTACAGAAGATCGCATTTGGTATACGTAACTAAACTTTATTTCCGTGTACCAAAGTATTTGGTTCGCGTGGCTATTGACTGAAATTCAGTCAACGGAGAGGCAAATCTACCAAAAAGTCTTGGTAACGTAACAAGAAATGTTCAACAAAATTATTTGTTAGCGAAGACGAAAAAAAAGTAGCGAATTTGCTGAACTCGACAAGCATTTTGGTAGAGTCAATCAAAATTTGGTTAAGTCAACCCAAAAATGGACAACAAACCGATTTTGTTATCCAAAACAAATTATTTCTTTGAGTGTGAAAAGAGTGCTTGTGATGGGATTGGTGGAAATCTAAAAAGAATGGCAGCACGTGTTAGGCTTCGGTTAATGGGTACGGATGCAATTTTGAAAGCGAAGGCATTGTGTAAGTGGGTGACTCAGAATTTGAAAGAAACAAGAATTTTTTCAGTCCAAAATCAGACTATGATGCTCTAAAAATAATCCGAAGACACGGTTTGATCAAGCTAAAAGATTTCCGGATACTCAGAAGAACCATGCATTCATCCCCCCCCCCCCCCCCCCCCCCCCCAATAGAAGTATTATGCTGGTAAAGCAAATTTCTCTTTTGGATGATGGCGAAATCTTCGGAACTGCCAAGACCACTAAGACTGCCAAGACCGCCAAGGCTGACAAGATTGCCAAGACTGCCGAGCCTGCCAGGACTGCCAAGGCTGACAAGACTGCCAAGCCTGCCAAGCCTGTCAGGATTGCCAAGACTAGAGCTAGATGATAACCGGACTTTGCTCAATCAAGTAAGTTAAGCAACGATACTCAGGACCAGCATTTGGATGGGTGACCGTTTTTAGACGATTAGATTGAATTGGCGTGCATAGTCGGTTGTGTTTCTCATGGTTAGTAAAATATTTCGCGGGTATGTTTCGTTCTTAAATATGTACTTGAAAGTGAAATAGAATCTCTTTTGTAATCATTTTTGTACAATTTCATGCAATAAAAACGGACTCAGTGATGTTGCTGCAACGATGCAGAAATATTGTGAAATATTTCTGCAATTATTGCTATATTGTGGTGTATTATGGCAGCAATGTTGCAGCAACATTGCAGTGCTGTATGGGCTATTAACCCAGTTCTTAATGGCCAAAACATGAATTTTTCCATTATTTATCAGACATAATTTTGTCAGAAATTTTTCGTAAATTTACAAAGGAAAATAAATGAAAATTTTCAAGCCTGTCATTCTTGTGGAAAAATGGAATTTCAAGTTTTTCAGCCGTTTATTTTAGTGAAAAATGATAATTAAAGCTAGGTAAAGAATTTTTTCTTCTACTTCGGACCCAATATAATAATAAAGGTTTAGAATTTTTCGCCCCCATCGATAATTTTTGAGATAATGGCAATTGAAATAAAAAAGTGTCAAAACTGGATCATCACTGTAGCCGCTTATGTTGATGGTTTGCGGTACGTTAGTGGCCGGGAAAATTTTCGTCTCGGATATATTAAAAACATATCCAGTCAACACAACGATTTACGAGAGTCATGTTTCAGGGCTGTTCAATTTGTACGAAATGCCTCATATACTGAGAATATAGCCAGAACTGAATTTCTCTTGACCAACTTCCAAGATTTCCTACTACTACATACATCTGAGGTCAAGAATTCTTATACATATAGCCAGAACACGTGTATTTCACGTGTATCATCACGTGTATTTCACGTGTATCATACATCTGAGGTCAAGAATTCTTATACATATAGCCAGAACACGTGTATTTCAAATGGGGAAATACACCCTCTTGATGAGAGAGGTTACAGTTGAGACACAAATTTTGAAAATATCTGGGCTCGTTTTTGAATTATGTGCAGCCGATATGGGGTGCGCCTGATGAAAAATTTGTCCGAGACCCAAATAAAAACCACCCTAGTCCGCATACATGTTTATATACTCGTACGTGTATAATTATATACCGTTTTTTATGTATACAAAACTGGGGGATATGAGAATCCACAACTTTCGAGGTAGACTCTCAATTCAAATGCGTACCTTTGATTCGAGGGTTCAACCTACACTCCAAGGTAAGAATCTGGACTCGGGTGTGAACCCTCAGCTTGGGGTTAGTACCTCGATTTTAAGGAGTACCCTCAATTTAGGGGTTCACCGTGAACTCGACGGTGAACCTTTAACTTGAGGGTACACCCTCAATTTTGAAGTGTGAAACCTCTGTTTCGTGAGCGAAGTGCTGTTACATTCTCACATAGATATATTTTAAGTATACTTACGGTGATCCGTTATACCTGCGACCATGCGTAGATCCATTGCCTGCGATCATATAGATATATTCTAAATATACTTACGTTCATACAATATACATAGATATATTGTAAGTTACTTAAATTCATTAATTACAAATCGACGGCCGAGTGAAACAACATCGTATCTCAGAATTTGGTTCAACAATATCGTATCTCAGAATTTGTTTCAAAAACATCGTGGCTCAGAATTTACTAAAAAAACATCGATCTCAAAATTTGGTTGAAAAACATCGTATCTCAAAATTTGGGTCGAAAACATCGTATCTCAAAATCTGCTTCAAGAACATCGTATCTCAAAATTTGGTTCAACAACATCATATCTCGACTTAAGATATGATGTTCTTGAACCAAATTTTGAGATACGATGTTGTTGAACCAGATTTTGAGATACGATGTTCTTGAAGCAGATTTTGAGATACGATGTTTTCGACCCAAATTTTGAGATACGATGTTTTTGAAGAAAATTCTGAGATACGATGTTTTTCAACCAAATTTTGAGATACGATGTTTTTGGAGCAAATACTGAGATACGATGTTTTTGAAACAAATTCTGAGATACGATATTGTTGAACGAAATTCTGAGATACGATGTTGTTCCGCTCAGCTGTCGAAATATGCAAATAAACCTAAAAATATTTCATCATCCTAAGATTGTTTATTTTTCTGAATAAACTTCAATAGTTGTCTTATATTTAAATAAATAGGCGACCTGTTCGACCCATGAAAAAACAGGAATCCACTGTTCACCCCCAAATTTCATTCAAGAAAATGACATCTCTATGAGTCTGAAAATATTTACTGTCCAATGAAAATAGCCAACTTAGAAGATTGTCCATGAGGGCTTATTTTAAATAGTTATTACCTAGAAATAATTATGAACTGATAATCTGCAAGGCGGGCTGATTAAAAGCGAGTAGTATAATGAGATCACTGATTCGACGAGTGACACTTTCACTAGTCGAATCAGTGAATTCGTTTTTCGCTAATTAAAACAATAATTAGCCACTGATACTCGGTGGTATACTTATAGCTGTTTTAATCAGCGACTATCAGCTGACAAACAGCAACATTTCGCTAATTCACATTTGGAGAGTGCGAGTAAATAAATCTTATAAATATTCAGTGTACGATTGTAGCACAATAAAGTTATTACAAAAGTACCGATTTCGATATTCCAACCTTCTGAAACTTGTTTTTAATTTTATTGGATCCAGATGTTTACATTCTCAAAGATTCTGCATTTTTAACAAATCACGATGGGCCTAACTTATCTAGTGTCTCGAAAATGCAGGACAATGGCCATGATATATATGCTGATACCGAAAACTTGAACTTCAGGATCGGAAAAAAATATCCAGATTTCAACAAACCACTCTGAAAACCACCGGATGTCGCGTACAATACCCCTATACATATATAATATTGTGTCACACTTTTTGAATTCCGCAATATACAGGTATTCGGAACGATAATATTTTGAAGTGAAATATAAAATCTACCAGTAGGATATAAATTAACAAAATTGATAACTATCAAAATAATAAATCAATTTCTAGCTGATGACATATTGTTATGCTGACCAAATAGGTAGTCTCCTAAGTAATTCAAAACTTTACCACCAATAAAGTCCATTTTCAAAAAATTATATGAATTGCATCACACTCGAAAATTCGATATGTTACCTCAGATATGTATACCATGCCGAATATGATTGGACAGCGTTATTGCGAATAACTTTCAATTAGATGCACGAATGAGAAATTAGAAAATGCCGAATGAAACAGATACGCTAGAAGTTTCATGCCAATAGGTAGTAATCAAGTCGATTTCGTGATTTCAGATTTCCAGCAATTGTTAATTCACCTCTAATTTCATTTGAAAATTATATAAACATTGTAATTTGCCTCTATGCTCTATGTTATTTTACTTATAATTACTAAATGTAATGCCTAGCTAAGTGTACTGACGGTAACTATAACAAATGAAGTAAAACCCGCAGAGATTATTATTATATTATACTTCGTTTCAGTCATTGCACGAATAATTATTAGTTCACTTGAATAAACTTGATGCTTGAAAATTAATTCTTGAAATATGGTTACAATTTTTCCCAAAATTTACAGTATGATGAATGAATAATTATTTTCTTCAACTATTATACAACATAAAAGTTCCATAATTGAATCTGAGATTATTTCGCTTATTGGAAAGACAAATGTACAGATATATGCATATATAGATGTCTGCATACCAATGTTATAATTAAATAAAGATATTAATCTTGTTGACTCATATTTGGCTCAATGTTCATTTAATAATTTATTTATTCTTTTTTATAAGCATTTAATCCTCTTATGCCGACGTTGACGTGTTGACGTCGATTTCCATTCAGAATGTTCGAAGGATTTGTCCATAAGCAGCTGCGTTGTTCTTTGTCCCTCGATTTGATTCGATTCCGCGCCATATATTTTTGGCTTGAATTTAGGCCTTTGTTTGTTATTATTATGTAATTTTTTATTAATCATTGTCATTATTGTTAATATTTCTGTTCTTTGATTTGGCACAATTATGGATTAGCTGTTCTGTGGAGTACCCTGGATTAGCTGTATCTATATTTTCATACAAGTGCGTATTCACCGGGGCCAAAATTGTGGTAATGTAATTAATAACACGAAGCTGATATCCTGCAAAACGTTCTTTCTGAGGTAGGAACCAACTTCAGCTGCGCCAGAGCCCCGTGCAGCTTCTGCTAAGCCTGAAACAAATGACCAAGATTGTGTAAGTCCATATAAAAAATTATCTCATCTGATGAGGACCTTACCACAAATCAATAATTTCAGCATTGTCATTTGATTTAAGGAGTTACATATGAGTAGATCCCAAGAAAAATGGGTGAATTTTGGGATTTTCTATCTCAAAAACTAGTAATTCGATTCAATTCGGAGTTTTTTATTTACAGGTATACGTATTCAAGTACATTTATAATTTTTTTGTATTAAAATTCAGTCCCTCGAAGCGCTGTAATTATGCCCGGCGTAAGACCTGTTCTTTGCAGACACGGCTCCCGGTTCCCAAAATTTTGCGCAGACGGTTGATCTGAAACAAAAATTTCAAACGTATTCTCAAAATATAATACATAAACTTGTACGCTAGTGAGGCTTTTTTGTTTATAGATTTTTACCGAAATGATGAGTGTTTAAATTCAACTTCGAATTTTACTTGCTTTTTCGTGCAAAATTTCGACTTTTCTGATTTATTGAAAAAAAAAAAAAAAAAAAAAAGGCGATCAAATCCAACAATCACCCGATGCAAATGAAAAAAAGTACCCAACAACATCATGTAAAAATTTGAAGCAAATCGGTCCAGCTGGTTTCGAGATATTCTGGGAACCGACTTTAAAAAGTACGTTGTGAGATAATCAAGTTTACAGTTTGGTCAAGGAATTACACGCTCGGCCGATCAGCGTCTTTAGGTGGATCGCCTATAACTCTCATAATTTTTCGAATTTGAGCATGAAACATACACACGATACTTTTTATACTTCAATCTTTGAGAAAATTTTCAAGAAGACCTTTTTCATGTGAATTATATTGTGAGATATCACCTTAAAGTTGATAAAAAAAATTATTTATTGAATAACAGATTTTTTCTCAATTCACTATTAATCAATGATTCTAGAGCCAAACAGTAATCTCACCACAGTTATCACAGCATCTTCAGCAGCAATTCTTGACTCGGTACGTTGAATTCTTCTTTCATGAGTCGCGTCGTGAGGTCGAATTTCAGTGAAGAGTATTCTTTCATGTCCATTTTACTATTTCATTTTCACAAATCTGCGACACACGAGGATAGAAAATATTTCTCACTGCTGTACGGTCAACAGCGGACTGACGTTTTAGAAAAGCTGTAAGTGTAGGGTGTTACCCTTGAGTGTTACTCTTGTATTAGCACCTGCTGGATACCAAAATGCCTTGGCGTTATTTTGACAAGCCCGGCGGCTGGGCCGCTTAACCATCTTTCGGCGGTGGCTCAATCGCTTGATCACCATTCGGCCGATCGATTGTTTTTATTCGGTGAGTGAAATTTGCACACAATATTCTTCATACTTTCAACTTCTAGAAAATTCAGAGAAAGATCGTTTTTTTGAAAATTCTGCCCATATGTTACCCCTTAATAAGTAAATATGTCATAAAACTGTTCTGATCAATCCGAAGTTCTTTGGCAGAAATATTTCCCTCATCCTTTACATAAATTGTAAATTCATAATACAATGAAATCGGGGCTAGGGACCAGAAGGGCGGAACCTTCAGTTTTTCACTTTTGATGAATTTTCTGCCAAAAGTGTGTATCTGCAAATTCAACATGTGGGCCTCATAAAAGGAATATACTGCCAGAAGGTCCTAACAACGATCTAATGATTTTTGTGGATTACGCCCTTCTGGCTGCATGCGCAAGGCTCAACTTTGTAAAAACTTAGCGGGTCTATCTGCCAGAAAAGCGTAACTTCGATTTGATTATTTTTGGAGGCGTCCACCCTTCTGGCAGCATGCGAGGCAGAAATTTATAAGAATTTAGCGAAGCTATATGCTAGAAGGGCGTAGTCCACAAAAATTATTCAATCAGTGTCAGGCCCTTCTGGCGCCCGTCAGCGAACAATTGCTGTGGCTTACACCCTTCTGTCAGCATACTTTTCTCATGAGTCTTCAGGGTTGAATTTTCAGATGCGGTGTTATGGCCATATTTGCAGTTTCTAGTGGAAAATGGCCCCTAGCCCTCGAAGTGTTGAAGCAATAAATGTCATCACTTTGTTGACTCAAGGTGGTTGTCGTGGTACAATAATACCTAACAATTAGGTCTAAGAGTCAATAAAAAAAAGCTTCAATAACTTGAGGTGGGTATCAATAATATGTTCGAAAATGTATTGCATGAACATATTAAGTTTAAGCGTCGAAACAAATTGTTTGCATGTTGTTGAAACTGCATAATTAATCATTTGTCTTTCGGTATTGGAATAAACCTTTGGATGGGTTCATCCCGGATTCTTCACGTATCCTCACGGACAAACGGATTCCTCACGTATACAAATACGTGCATACTGATGCACACTAGCCGGCGTGACGATCATGGCAACGTCGTGTCTCAATAGGTGTGTTTCCTGTCGCAGCTGATCACATGCGCGCGCCTACTTTCCTATCATAAGCACGTTCAGTTTCGCCAGATCCTCATCCCTCAAATCCTTTACACGTCTAATGTACATACCTAAACGTCTCACAACTTGTAGAGCTTCATTTTTTATGCAAAACGGTGGAAAAATTCAATTTTTATTATTATTTTTTTTTGGGGGGGGGGGGGGGGGGGGGAAGAAATTCAATCAATCCAGTCGAGTCAATTATTCTATAATTTTGCCTGACGTTTCGGCAGTCATATGCTGCCCTCATCAGAGACTTATAAGATTAGAGTTGTGTGTACGAAGCTTGTTTCCATGGCTTAGCCATTATCACACTGCAAGATGAGCAATGCGTCATCTTGCGATCTTAGGATTAAATGAAGCCTTCATTTAATCCTTGCAGTGTGATAATGGCTAAGCCATGGAAACAAGCTTCGTACACACAACTCTAATCTTATAAGCCTCTGATGAGGGCAGCATATGACTGCCGAAACGTCAGGCAAAATTATAGAATAATTGACTCGACTGGATTGATTGAATTTCTTCCCAAAATACCATCAGTCCGAGTGCTAACTTCATGATGATGATTATTATTATTTTTGTTTTTTAATATTCGTCATATGCCTTCCTATGATGAAGTTGTTTTTCAATGAAGTACAGTCCGACCTCAATTTTACGGACACTTCGGGACCGGAAGTCCACAGAATCGAGGCTCCGTAAGCTCGGCCCCTAGAGCGCGTTGGGCCACTCATGGCTCAATTCCCAGAATTGCATCATTTGGTGGTGTCGCCCCTTTCACTTTTCGCGAATATACAGGATGATTCAGAGCAATCGGGTCATATTTTAAGGGTGGGTTCGTCGTGAAAATCTAAACCGAAAAGTCCTCTACTAAAAATTTTTGCGTCCAACAGTAACCGAGTTATTGTGGATTTAAGTTGACCTATCACAGGGCATTAGTCAGGGCCGCGGCACGGGTGTAATTAATAAATGTTGCCCACGAAATATATATTTTTTTTTTTGTTTCTTGCTAGTCTATTATTCTCAGATTTAGTTTTCATTTGGAGGTCCGAGTGGCCTTCGTTGTCTAGGTCCTGACCTCCATAGTTTTCGTCATCCAGGTCCTTATCTCCGTAGTTTTCGTCGTCTAGGTCTTTACCTTTGTAGTTCTCGTTGTCGAAGTCCTTACCTCCGTAGTTTTCGCCTTCTAGATCATCACCTCCGTAGCTATCGTCATCCTGGTCCTCAGTTCCGTAAATTTCGTCGTCTAGGTCCTTGCCTCCGTAGTTCTTGTCACTCCGGTCCTTACCTCCGTTTTCTAGACGACGAAAACTACGGAAGTAAGGACCAGGACGACGATAGCTACGGAATCAAGGACCTAGACGACGAAAACTACAAAGATATCGACCTGGATGGCAAGAACTACGGAGGTACAGACATACACCTAACCTAGACGACGGAAACTACAGAGGTCAGGACCTGGATGACGAAAACTACGGAGGTGAGAACCTTCACGTTAAGAACTACGGAGGTACAGTCCTAGACGACGGAAACTACGAAGGTCAGGACCTGGATGACGAAAACTATGGAGGTGTGGACCTGGACGACAAGAACTACGGAGGTAAAGACCTAGATGACAAAAACTACGGAGGTCAGGACCTGGACAACGGAGGCCATTCGGACGGGCATTCAAATCGAAACTAAATCTGAGAATGTATAGTCCAGCAACAAACAGAAAAAATTTTCATTTCGCGGGCAACGTTCATTATTTACACCCGTGCCGCGGCCCTGACTAACGGCCTGTGATAGGTCAACTTAAATCCACAATAACTCGGTTACCGTTGGACGCAAAAATTTTTAGTAGAGGACTTTTCGGTTTAGATTTTCACGACGAACCCACCCTTAAAATATGACCCGGTTGCTCTGAATCACCCATACTGCACGGCAAGGTTTGATGCGCCCCACCACCAGCAAGAGTTAGAGAGGATAGAAACGTGGGGACTGTCCACAGAATTGAACTCCGAAGAACCGAAGTCAGACTGTATCAAGAACGGTTCTAAAGCTACAGTGCAAAACAGACAATTGATTTCGAATTTTTTTTTTATTGAGATCTTAGATTCTATTCGTTTTGAGCTTTCGAAACGTAGGAAAAAATTGTTTGTAGACGAAATATGTAGGTAAAACGGGGATACCACGGCTCCCTATAGAAAATTTAGTATAACCCTTATGTTAATGACCAACTTTACCGACGTTGTTTAACATCCGGGTACCCAGGTACCCATGAACGTTTATATAAAATTTTTTCAAATTCTAGTAAAAAAAATTTTTTCTACAAATTTGTTTTCTTCTAAATATGAATAGTTATTGAGTATTTAAGAAAAAAAGAATAAAAAAAAAATGCTGTAAAATTGTGAATGACATCTGAAACTATGCCAATGTTCTTTAACATGCTGGATATTGCTTCACTCGCATCATATTTACTTTATTATGAAAATAATAAAATGATTGCCAGAAAAACAACAGAACGACGTCACTTCCTGCGTGAAGTGGGTGAAGAACTGACACTGCCGATGATTGAATTACCTACATCGAATCCTCAAGTGATGCGCCATTTTACTACTAAGATTGCCATTGAAAGTGTAATAGGTCGTGAAGTAGCACCTGTCACACAAAATCCTGGTCCAGTGGTTCAACGAGATAAAACTGCGAGAAAGAAAGTCACAGGATTGTGCCATATGTGCAATAAATTACCAATAAAAAGACGACGAAAAACGCGCAAGAGCTGTCCCGATTGTGGGCTACCAGTTTGCGATGAGCATTCGATAAATTTGGCACAATGTCACGAATGTGATAATTAATATCATTTATTATAAAAAAAAACTGTAAAATTTATTTATTTTTTCAATAAAACTTACTCGCATGCATTTTTAAAAATCATTTTCAATTTATTTTCTGCGCTTGCTACTGCGGGTACCCGGGTACCCGGTTGCCAATAGGGCGATAGCTGAAGTTTAAGCTTATTAAAAAAAAAAATGAAAAATAAAAAAATTCAATACTCTCACAATTAGCTTGCTTTTGAGTTAAAAAACGACGATCCCGGAGGTCAAAGTGAAATATTGATTTTTTTTAGAATTTTTCATACTAAAACAACGCGATGGGTACCCAGGTACCCGGTCATTAACATAAGGGATAATCAAAAAACGTTTGACATGTTTTCCAGATTTCAGAACACTACGAGATACGCTGAGCAATACGGCGCTTCCCCCCGCCCCTCAATCCTCGCCCCAAAACAATAAATTTGGGAAAAAGAACAAAAAGAAAGTATTTATAAAAAATATTATTACATCATTAGAGATTCGTTCAATATAAGTGAAATTGACGTATGTGGGACTTTCATTTACAAACCGAACACCTTTTTGACCGACACATTTTTAATTGAGCTGAATTTTTTTTTCCGGGTTCTATATCGAAAAAAAAAGATACGTATTCATGGATTTTTTTTTCTGCTCACATATTTTGGAAAATAGAGGGATCAAAAATTTAAGAATCTGGTGATTTTCGGTTTGGAGACTCATTTTCAAAAATTCATAACTCCGGTTCTATTTGAGCTAGAAAGTTCTTTTTGTTTTCATTTTGCAGATAAAACAATGAATTTTAATAAAAAAATAGTTTTATTGAAAATTAATAACAAATTCATATTGTTATAAACAATTAAAATGTTTAAATCGATTTTTAACAATTGCCCCCACCTCGTAGTGAGTTCTTAGTACAACCATCGCATTCTACGTCAAATTTCCTATCAAAAACGTATTTTCAATTGATGGAGAAATTATTATTACTATTAGAAAAAAATTAGTATATCTAGCGCGGCACGTTACATCGGAGCGCGGGCTCCATTGCACGCCTCATTTTCTTGCCTCGTATCGTTGTCTCGTATCGTTCACCACGCTTGAGATTCTTCCGCTCGTGACCGTGGCCCTAGTTGTGTCTGGACTAGCGCGCCGAGTGAACCGACGAGAATCATAACGATGCCTAAAAAAGTGTCACCAAAATTACAAGGCACGAACATTCGCACCGATGCATGTTTTAATCCCTTCAATTTGATTAGTCATCCGAAAAGAAGAATATTAAAATTGCGAAAAGTGAATAAAACTCAGCTACGCGCAATAAATTTACCAACTACACAGTCATTACAACAAAAAATATGTGATTCCTGTCGCCTGTGCATCACGAAGATAAAAGAAGAAAACGCACTGAGAAAAAAAGTAAAGTATTGACAACTTCGCCATGAGGTTGAACGATCCTCGTTGAGCCAATAGTCATTTTGCATATAAAGCAACTACCTGAAGCTGAGTCATCTGAATCAATGTCGTTGAGCTAACTACGCGACGGATTTCCTCTCAAGTCTCAATTCATCTCAATTAAAGATATTTCATTCCATGGAACTGTATTATACAGTTAAAAGGAAAAAAGAAAAAAGGTCAGACAAAGTCTCGACTGTATTTAAAATACCTACATGAATGTTGGATCATATACGGTATTTACATGACTCAATAATATAATATGATTCAATAAACGTCTTTAAATAGATTTCATGCAATGATATCAAACATCAACTCAATATAATTCGTGATTGAACTGACACATTAGTCGTACTTAATATGAAGTGGCCAATGCGGGTTAAATCAACATGTTTTTTTTATGCAGACAAAAAGTACGTTCGTACCAAACACTTTATTTATTCTTTCGTGATTCGTGAGATTACTGATGGTGAATACAGTCATTAGTGCAACAAATAAATGTCATATGAATGGTTTTCAATATGCAAGGTAAGTGACAGAAAAAAATAAAATAAAATATATAACACATTATATATTAGGGTGTCCGTTATTTTGGTCATTTTTGAATTTTATCCATCCTATACCAAAAAAGTATATGTTCATGTTGCAGAATATTTTTTTCAATCGATTTTAACTAGCAAAAAAAATGTATTCAAAGAAAATGGAAAAAACCAATATACATATATTCATATATATATATATATATATATATATATATATATATATATATATATATATATATATATATATATATATATATATATATATATATTTATATATATATATATATATATATATATATATATATATATATATATATATATATATATATATATATATATATATATATATATATATATATATATATATATATATATATATATATATATATATATATATATATAACTTTGACTAATTTATAGTATTTTTGTTATTTGTTAATGTAACTGTGCAAACGAGAGAGAGAGTCGGAGCAAAGCGCAAGAAGAAGCGACAAACTACCGCTACGGAAATGGGTCTAAGGTCAGCCAATATCCTCCAGGTACGAAGTCTGGATTAGGGCCTAATGAAGCCCTGATGACAGTACCAATACGCGAGAGGGAAGTACGTCCGGCTTTGGAAAAGACTACAGACGCGGGAAGGCGTACAGGGTCTGCATACCGCTGTCAGAAAGAAATCTTCCGCAACGTGAGCACCGCAACGACGGCGTATAGGGTGACACGGCAAAAACGTTGTCACCTCCCGTTACCGCTGGTGCCTGACATCTAGTGCTCCTACTGCTATTATCGACGCCAACTGGTTTTAGGATCGTTATCGCTGGAAGAGAAGCCGCGTGATTAGGGCGAGGATAGCGTTCCCACGCGTTTCCGGCAAGGTGCTAAAAAGGTGGTAATCCGTCGATGGCGCACCTAGGCCTTGTCGCAGAGCCACGGGATGTCGTCTTGTAATTAGACTGCCCCGTGGAGTGGATCTGAAGGTGGTTAGCAGTGCAAGGACGCTACAACGACGAAGAATCCTGAGTCACGTCTTCCTCCCTAACATACCGCTGTGGAAAGTTAGCATGCCGCTGGATAAAGTAGGACTCTACACCTGACACGTCTCGCTACGCCGTACGCGACGGCTGACGAGTCGTTCGCACGGATTCAAGACACAATGTAACAAATTCAAATTTGACCAATTGGATAATGAGACGTACCTCATAGGCTCCCCACCCCCCTAGGGTGCAAGGTATACGAGGAGACGACCGAAAATTGAGAAGGAACTCGTCACTTCTACGCTCAACGTTAACTTCAACAGACGTGTCTAGTTACCGCTTTTGCTATCAGCCATACCGCTTGCTATTTCTATTTATTACCGCTATCTAGTGCTCACCTTCTCTTTATTCCGCTATCTAATATTAATTGTGCTTTAAGTTATAGTTTAGTTCTTCTTTTATTAATATTGATAAGTTAAGTGTAGTACGCGACGAACCTCTCGCCAAAAAGGTAAGACCTTTTCGCTCTTGTAAAGCCACGAACTCAGCTAGAAAGATCCATGTTATAATCTGTTATTAGTTCAAGTATCTTTTTGTGGAGCGTGTAGCCTTCGGGCCACGTTTTGTTTAAATTATTGGGAAAAATAAGGATCTAGAGTGATTTCGTGACTGGCTACGGCCATTTTGTTGTGCTAACTTATATTTAATTGATTGGCTTGATTGAGTAGAATTAACAGTCGCTTGATACAATTTGATAGCTTGTCCTCTGATTTTTCTGATTAATTTCTATATGATTTTTCTATAATTCTCGCTTGGTATAATCTATATGATTTTTGTATAATTCTCGCTTGGTATAATCTATATGATTTTTCTATAATTCTCGCTTGGTATAACTTATATGATTTTCCCCAGTCAGCACAAGTGTCCATAAGAGCTCTTGTAAGAACTCTGGCTTAAGACACGAAAATGACTCCGAGGAAAGAGTTCTTTTAGAAGTCAAAACTTCGAAGTCAAATTATAGCGCTCTGAAAGAGGTCTTATATCGGAGCTCGCGTGAATATGTTCGCTACGAAGTCTAAAAGAAGTGCCGATCACACATGAACCCAACCCCAACCCGAGTCAACCTATATTAATTATACCTATAACTTCGCGTACAAAGATTATGCCGGTCAAAGCGCGTAGTGCGCTGCATTTTTGCCATTGCCAAGATACAGGTAAGTGTTAGCTACAAACAATAATTAAGTTCATATCAAATATCGAGCTGTATTCATGGGTATTCAGCTTCTATAATTGAAAATATTGAACATATACAATGAAAGATCTACAATCCTTGAAAACTAACATGAATCCTAACCTCAATTTTTTTTCAGCACATACACGCGTGCGTGTTCCGCGAAACATATTTGAACTTCGAAGGATCAGCTGGTAATTAAAAGTATCGGTAAGTTGAACAAATCGCTTCTAGTGAAATTCCATATGAAATAGGAAATGAAAAAGCAATGCAATTCACAAAAACCTACATATATATATATATATATATATATATATATATATATATATATATATATATATATATATATATATATATATATATATATATATATATATATATATATATATATATATATATATATATATATATATATCATTATTAATTCATACGTATTCATTTATGTATACGGGCAGCTGCCTGCCTGCACACAACTTCAATATAAACATATACCAGTTTTAGTGCATCGTTTAATTCTGATAATGTATGCATATTATATTTTCTTGCTTTGATGTTTCTGTCTTCCATTTTTATTGGAAAATACCCGTAAAATTTGGACAAGAATCGAAGACAAGATTTCAATTTTTTAAAAGATGACTATGAAAGATGAGAGCCCACTGATTTATACCTATAATAGACATTTGCTGCATTACCACTTTCATCACAAGAGGTTTACATATTTTTACAGTCACATATGTACTACTATACTCCATGTATAAAATGAAATTTTTAGGATTTGACCTGTTATAGGCATTTATAGCATCATATTAATTTGTGTCCAAGTTTTACCGGGCTTATCCCTCAACAGTGTTTCACTCGCTTTGTTATTGAGAATAATTGACCAAATTATGCTTTCATTGTCACTAATGGCAGAGTCAAACACCACATAAGCATATGAGCTGTTTTTATATTCCTACCCTCCCCATGTGATGAAGCACAAGAAATATATTATGTATTCTGTAATTCTCATTTCCTACTTCCATTCCAACTATTATATTGATTATTCATCATTAGTAGTACATAACGTTTTGTTATGGCATGGAAATAGTAGAGCACTCAACTGTGGTTGCGGATCCCGTTTTCTATTCATAGAATCAGCCTTTGTTCTAAAATTGTTTTTCAAATTTTTATTTGCTTACGTGATAAAATAACCTGAAATATTTAGAGCATATTTTTCTTTTTCGTTGAAAATGACAATTGGAAATTCAATACATAATTGAACTTGAGCGTTTCTGCTATGTATTTTGTATACAGCTTGGTATGGGTGACCTCGTGAGATTGTTGTTTTTAATGCGATGTATAAAGTTATAATTTTTGTCTAATTTCGAACAAATATCACTAATTTATTCCTTTCGTGTAATATTGATAACATTGAGGCGTTAACCACTCTTGAAGTTTAGTGTACACCGGTATCTGAAGTCCTAAGAAATCTTCAGAGTCCTGTGAAGTCCTCTGAAGTCCCTTAAAATCTTTTGAAGTTTCGGAAGTCTTGAAGCCTGGTGTACACCATTTTTGGAGTGATCACTCCCTCCATTAAAATACATAATCCAAAAAATATGGTACGGGCCAACGGCTTTTGGGATTTAGTGGTATTTTCCAGTTGTTTTCCAAATATCTCCAATAACGCAAGCTATAAACTGCTCTTCACTAATATTACTAATGGAATAGTGCAGATCGAATATCCTGAAATGAGATTAATACTCATAAGCTAATACCTACTTCATATCCAAATTAAAAAATTAATCAACCAAGAAGGGCGAGCTATCGATGGCTGTATCAGAAAATTTCTGGTCTTCTGATACTTTGAAATACAGCTTAAAAATCTTGTTTAAATATTCACACTGCCAAAAAATTGCACTATTTTATATTATAAAGCTTCATTAGCACTATTTGCAACGTTGTGATGATAACAACGATGAACAATTAATCTATTGATACATTTTCGAAGAAATTATGCGCGAAGATGACTCGAAATAGAATGTTAGATGCATGGTGATGAAGGCACGTGTTTTTACATTTTTCGTCAGTTGCATTGCAATTTAGAAATTAACAACGTACCATAGGAAATTAAATTTTTATTTATTTAGATGCCAAAAATCAAAGAATACCGTAGTTTATCCAAGAGCCAAAAGTACCGAAGATTGAAGCATTATCGAAATCTCTTAAATGCAAGAATTCTCGAACAGACTTCTTTTCCAAGAGATCGAATTCCAGAAAAAAATAACAGTCCACGAAATGATATCCTAACCGACGACATCGTACAAAACGATACTCTCAGCGTAGATGAAAGGCAATTGCAGGATATTGGGCTAGACTCTGATATTTTCAATAGCGGAGATTCACCCTCGTCAAGATCACAATCAAATCTGCCAAATGAATTATTGGACATCGAGAAAACCAGAATATTAGGAAAGAGTAATAATGATTTATCGTTAAAACGATTACTTGCTTCATGGGCAGTTGAGTGCAACGTTCCTCATCTTACGTGTGACAAATTGCTGAAGATTCTTGTTACTAAAGCTAATTTGGACCTCCCTCTTAGTACAAGGTCTCTAGTAGGTACTCCACGCACCAACAAAATTCATAAAACCGACAACGGTAAAATCTTATATTACGGACTCGAGAAAGCCTTAACTGATCGTCTGAGATATGTGAACGATCAAAGCAACGATGAAACGATTCTATTTTTGAATCTTCATGTAGATGGTACTCCTTTGACAAAAAGTTCAAAAAGTCAGTTTTGGGTGTTGTCGGGTCAAATTTTTGCACCTAAAAAATTTAGTCGGTTGCCATTCATTATTACCGTACACCATGGTTATAAAAAGCCATCGGTCGAAGAAATATTGAACGACTTTGTAGAGGAATATTTGACTATTAAAAAAAACGGATTCTTTTATCTCCATAAAAAGTACGCAGTCGAAATACGGGCCGTTATTTGCGATAGTCCTGCAAGGTCTTTTATAACTTGTACCAAAGGTCACAACGGTTATGAAGGTTGCGGAAAGTGTACTGCTGAAGGGGAATACATAAACTTTCGAATGATATTTCCCGAAATGTATGCCCCGCAATGAACTGACGAGTCTTTTAAAGAACGAAAGCATCCCGGGCATCATACTGGCATCTCACCGTTTGAAAGAATATTACCGGGAATGGTATCTCAATTTCCTCTGGATTACATGCATTTACTCTGTCTCGGAGTGATGAAGAAGCTTTTATTACTTTGGCTTGAAGCAAAACATGGTGCAAAACTACGAGCATCCCAAATACATGAGCTTTCACAATTGCTAATATATCTAGCACAATATATTCCTAGAGAATTTGCTCGTAAGCCAAGAAATCTGGAGGAGGTCGCTCGTTTCAAGGCAACCAAGTTTCGTCTGTTTTTACTTCATTTGGGCCCAGTAGTTATGCATAAGTTTTTACCTACCGTGTATTTGGAACACTTCTATGCTCTTCATGCTGCGGTCTTCATTCTAAGTCATCCTACAGACTGCATTGATAATAATGCATACGCTGAAGAATTATTGAGATATTTTGTTCAATGGTGCAGTAAGCTTTATGGAGAGCAAAATATAACTTACAATATGCACAGTTTAATACATCTGGCTGAAGATGTTCGAAAATATGGATGCTTGGACACATTTAGTGCATTTGTTTTTGAGAATTATTTAGGATTGATAAAGAAAAGTATCAGAAAAGGTGAAAAACCCCTTGAGCAGTTGCAAAACCGTTTAGCTGAAATATCTGCACAAATCGTTCCAGAAAAATCTATAAGTATTGGATATCCGAGGCTAAGCAAACCAAATAATAAGAAATTACCATTCGGATGCAGTAATTCTCATGGAAAAATTGAGTTCGAAAATTTTCTACTATCATGCACCGGAAAAGCAGATAATATCTGTTACTTAAAGAGTGGAAATATACTGCGAATTGAGTTTATTGGTCTGAAAGGCGACATTCCTGTAGTTGTTGGCAGTACGCTTGAAAATAAAGACGGAATGACGCACTATCCAACGAGATCTGAGAAAATCAACATTTATGTAGGTAGCGAATGGAGTCCAATCAAAATTGTTGAAGTCAGCGAAATAGCCCGAAAAGCAGTACATCTGCCCTTTGACACAAAGAGATATTGCTTTATTCCACTTCTTCATACTTGCAATTAAGGTGAGAAATTATTGAGAAAAAAAGAAAACCTAAACCATCCATACTGATAAAATAGTACATTTCAATACAAGTGCGAAAGTGTTGATTCTCGGACGAGTGTGAAGTTTGCGAGGGTGACAACTACATGAATCGAGAATCATCTTTCGCACGTGTGCTGAACTTTGTTTTCCAATACAAGGTGCGGAAAGTTGAATTTTGTGCACACAAAGCGTACGCAAAATCAAACTTTGCGCCGGCGTGCTGAAAAATTATTTTCTTCCGCAGTATTTTGATTATCTTCTATACTTTTCTAAACCTGTTAATGTTCATTTGTCCTTTCAAAATGTCGTCACGCAGTTTAATGTACAATAGTTGTGCTCTTATTGCAGATAATGCCCTTTTACGTCGTATTAGTTGATGACTGGTCGCAAGCTATTCCAGAATGTTGGGTAGATAAGGAAAAAGAAGAGTATAGATGGCCCCCCAGTAATGTCGATGTTGGAAAAGCAATTAGACGTGAACAAAAACCTACGCCAGCATGGTATGAACTCATTTACACCAAAGCTTATGGACCGTATGGTAATATGTGTATTCACCTGTAAGTAATGTCCGAAAAATACGTGTATCGATAATTATATTACATGCTTTATACAGCTACCTATGCAATTGCACGCGCAGTGGAGAAAGATTCCCAATACATTTCAACATCTGACGAAGTGAAATTTCATGAAGCATCAATACAGAAGGTATTACCTGCTAAACGCGTTTGTAAGAGAAAACAAGTATTCAACGACACAGACAAGTCTTCAGGTGGAAATTGTATTCATATGCTTTTGTCATACATGATCTCTATTAGAAAACAATTATCCATGAATGAAATGCCGAAACAGATTACACACATACAACTGAAAAGGTTAGTGTAAAAAAGATATGTTAATTTTTTGTTTTTCAAAATGCTTTTATGCTGATTTGAACAGTTAATGTGTCCATCATAAAAGTATGTACTTTTCCAGAATTTTTTACGTTTTATCACGTATGTCCTTTTTACACTAATCCCCTTAATTTGTCGATTTGACAGTCCATTTATCTACATGCACTCCTTCACCTACACCACACTTTGAAGTGGTAGATATCCATTACACAATGTAGTGCAATTTTCTAGATCCAGATGACCCTCCACAACATTCGAAAGTACCGAAACCACCATCGAACTATAAATCTTCTACGATGGACAAAGAGAATTCAGTGCCAAAGGAACACAACCAGACTAATCTGAAAATTGAAGTTACGGAGGCCATCACTACAACTTATAATCCAAATCTAACAAATGATGAAAGTCGAGAGTCTACTCCAGTCAATTACTCGCAATTATCTTATCCCCAGGAATCTCAACTATCTCCACGCTATCAGGAGTCAACAGACGAATCTAGCAAGTACATATGTATATATGAGTTTTATATAAATATGTTTTCATATTTCAATTTGTCATCAAAGACTGACAAACTTTTAGATTCTATTATGCTCCGTTTTCCAGAAATCTACGCTTCGCCTCATCAGAATTTTAATAAAAACCTGAGTTTGGAAGACATACCCATACTGTTAGGTATAAAATATTTGAACAGTAAAGAAATTATCTTCAGAATAATCTATAAGGTTCATCATGTTTTCAATTTTTTTGACGCTTCCAACAATAGAGGTTACAGCGATCGCGTCGAGAATTTTGCTCCCAAAAGTTTCACTGTCACGTGAACAACAATCTGTATTCTTCATCAACAATTCATGGAATGTGAATCATTGATAAAACTCGCCTCATTTCGTTTCGTTACAAGCGTTTTTTTCACTTCTTACAGCCTCTGAAGATATAGCGGAAGTGGAAATTACACCGCCACCTATCATAAGAATACATGCCACTTCCCTGAAATCAGATGGAACAAAGGCAAAGGATGATTTACGATTTCCCAGTATGATATGAATGATGAATATGTTTGCAGTAATCTCCCTAAATTGTTCGACAGTAGTCGTATTATATTTTCTTCTGGCGTAATTTTATGGTCCTAGGTTCAAGCAACATTTCTACAAATGAGATAGAGTTAACGAGATCCCATGGATCAAAACTTACAGATATTGATACACAAGGTGTAAGCAAGCGAAAAGCGATGAAACCTCGTATCAAAAGTATCGTAGAATTACCACCCACAGATCAGATCCGTCTGGGAAGTGATATCC
Source organism: Macrophya annulata (assembly GCA_963924015.1). Lineage (NCBI taxonomy): Eukaryota > Metazoa > Arthropoda > Insecta > Hymenoptera > Tenthredinidae > Macrophya > Macrophya annulata. Next base: position 14,952,045 of record OZ001260.1, read on the forward strand.
CAAATAATTCCGAAGAGCAACGTGCGATATTTTGTGTTTCACCAGAGTTGGGTGAGATATATTTAGATTTTATATAGATTATTGCTGTATTATCAATGTATTGACCCCATGCTTTGGTAATGAAAGTAACACGTCACGAAGAATGTGCATTGAATGCCAACAAAATTAAAATTTCAGATGCTTTCGAAAATAGCACCACTCGTGAAATGTTGAAGATCATCAACTCGAAACTCGATGTGCTACTGACCATGGTAACCAATTCTGCCAATAAGATCAGTTCATCGGAGAGTCTGCAGAAAGCATGCTATGATCTATTACCGATACTACCCATGAATGACGTGCACGCATTAAAAAACTTTGATGTTCTCCTCAAATCGAACAAAAAAGCGCGACAACAATTTGTAAGATTGTATGCCTGATTAAAGGAAATGTTAGGACAGCTTCTAGTTTTCTTCGTCTTATGCTCGCAATCAATTTTTCATTCATGCAGGAAACTAAAATCAAACTATTGGGCGGCCGTAATGGAGAGGCACATTTGAAAAATGTGTTAAAACTAACCATCACAGATAAACTAGCGTATGAAATCACTTGGGTTGGCCCTCAAAGTCGAGCGCGAGAGAAAGGCAGGTCACTAGAGACGCTCGTCTTACGAGAAACTAAATTCGCAGATATCATTATCAGTACGTATAAGTTTCCGTAGTATCAGTAAATATAATTATGAAAACTGCACCAAATAACTTGATAAAATACTGTGTCATACGTATAATAATATGTTATATTTCTTGTAATTACGAATTTCAGCTACCGTGGCTTGCGAGCATTCGAAAACAACATTAAGCGAGCTGAGCACAAGTTTTATGAACTGGCTACAACACGCAGGCGACCGATTGCGCTATAATATGAAAAATCAATCGAAAAAATGATTGAAATAAGTAATATAACTATAAAAAAATTATAAGACGTGGCAACCGATTGCGCTATAATATGAAAAATGAATCAAAAAAATGATTGAAATAAGTTATATAACTATAAAAATCCTATAAGACATGTAAAATATAGTCATACAATAATAATAAAGAAAAATATATCAGGCTAATTATCCATGAAATATGTATGAAGCCTTGTATGCAACAATTACTAGTGATAATTTTCATCAGGTTCATCGAAATTCCTCTAATGGCTAAATGCATATATTAGATTTATCTAAATTTCTCGAATAGATGCATTTAGCATTTGAGTAATTTTGATACATCTGGTAGTATAGTATGAATGAGTTTGGAAAATATTCTTCCGATGGACTTCTAAAAGAAGTCGTATTTTTGAGCTCTGAATTCGTGTTCTATAGGAGCTCTCTTCGAGACACTCACAAGAGCTTCAACATAGAGTCCGAAAATATTGCATAAGAAGTCTTTTGGACTTCATTCAGAAGACTTATCGACGTTTGACCAAGAACTCTAATCATTTTTCGCGTACTCTCTCAGAGATCTATGAGAGCACATTTGGTTGACTGGGTCGCTATATTTGACCTGTCTCTTTTATATTGCATTTATTATCTTATATTACTGATTGGTGTGTCACTAATTAATTAACTAACCCCCCGAGGGTTAGTTGAGCGTAGAAAGTCACTAGTTTAAGTTGTTAGGTTTTAGGTTTTATTTATTAATTTCCTTTATAATATATCTGATGTTTTGTATAATTGCCGCTTGACTTAAATTCCGCCTCTTTTGTATAATCAAGTAATCGTAAAACTTAATTAATCTTTTCCATAGATCTGATATAATATTCTTTGAGTCTTTTTACCTAATTAATGATTAATAACCGATACCGCTAACGTGACGCCTATGGTAGTATTTTGCCTGAGTATCGAATCGCTCGGTGATACGCAGTCTAAACTGTAGCATAATAGCTTGTATTATATGGCATCACTCGGCGTGCGCTAGCGAGTTCGTGTATACTGTTTTCTTTCTTAATCTAATGCCGCTACGTGAATAAGGACTTTTTGAGCATTTTGTCTTATATAGAGTATTCATTTCGTATCACGCTTAACTTTTGTTAACTTTATTTTTGCTTGTTACCGCTGCATATTAAACAATGTCTGAAACACCCGTATAATGAACGGAAGAATAATTCCACTGAAGGAAAACATCTGTTGTTCAAACGTTATTTTATTTGAAGCCTAAAATCCACGCACTCTACCAGTCTAGTCTAATAAGTATTTTCTGAGTTAGCTGCGCTTCACTGCTGCCGTTCCACTTAATTTTATTGTAAGTCATTTGTTGGATTGGTTTCTTGTTCATTATCTTTACTATTTTTGATTGACGCATTTAGCGTCTGGCGCCCAATAAAATCTATTCAGGTATCCGGTAAGTTGAAGTAAGGAAAAAAAGATAGGAAGGGCGTAGTGCACGGTGTTAGCCTAGATTAAAAACACCGTTGCTATATATATATATATATATATATATATATATATATATATATATATATATATATATATATATATATATATATATATATATATATATATATATATATATATATATATATATATATATATATATATATATATATATATATATATATATATATATATATATATATATATATATATATATATATATATATATATATATATATATATATATATATATATATATATATATATATATATATATATATATATATATATATATATATATATATATATATATATATATATATATATATATATATATATATATATATATATATATATATATATATATATATATATATATATATATATATATATATATATACACA